>OX387318.1:2099996-2287496 GCA_947562085.1 Eudonia lacustrata
GATTTTGCTGCTCACTATAAGAACCCGGATCCAAATCTTTGTCTGTGCCAGCAAGCGGAAGGGCAAGAAAGTGATCATTGATTTTATCAGGATCATTTAGATGGTCGGGAATCGAGTTGGAATGTGCACTATTAAACGAACAAGTATTCCTAATGTTATTCCATAGCAACTGTGGTTTTTTGAGGTTATTATTTATAAAGTGGTTATAGTATGCTTTTTTTTCACGCTCTATCGTCGACGTAATTAGGTTTTTGAGGCTGCGGTAATAATCTTTAGAGGACTGTGTTTTCTTCTTAAATGACTTAGCCAAGGCCTCATCTCGCAGCTTCATCATAAATTTGACCATATCAGTAATCCAAGGTTTTGGCTTATCTCTACTAGTAACTTTTTTTACCGGTGCGTGCAGATCATACAAGGCTAAGACAAATTTATTAAAAGTGCTGACCATATCATCAACGTTCTCCAACTCTAAAACTGTATGCCATGGGATAGCTCGAAGGTCCGAGTTAAACAGATCCCAGTTGATATCCTTTAAAAAACGCTGACTACTTATTTGTTTTGATATTTTAGGTCTCTTTATATTGAAATCTACTAAAACCATTGCATGATCGCTTAAACATGGGTTATGTATTATTTTCAGATTGCTGTACTGGAACGAAACATCGGTCATGATAATGTCTAAAAGGGTCTCTGAGGAGTCAGTTATTCTTGTCGGTATATTAACTAATTGCTTAAAGCCCTGGTGTTCGCAGAAAGCCAATAGTTCTCTAGCCTGTGAGGTATGCGCATTTTTAAGATCGACATTTAAGTCTCCCAAGACACAGGTGTAAATACAATGTGCCATAGAGTTAACAGATTCACAGAGTGCGTCCAGCGCATCATTGACCTTAACATCTTCAGGTCTGTAAGCAGTACCAAGAGCGAGTGTCGCTCCAGGCAGTTTAACTTCGAACCACATCTGCTCTAGCTCAGAAGCTGGGTGCTGTCGTACTTTTGCAGTGATGTTTCGTCGTATGTAGAAACCCACACCACCGCCCGCCCTTCCCTGTCTAGCTCTCTGGACAAATCTGTATCCGGGTAATACAGGTGCTAGCTTTTCCTCTCCATCTTTCAGCCATGTTTCATTGATAGCAAGGATGTCCGGTTGGTGGTTCAGAGCTATCACTGTAAATTCATCGTGCCCTGTGTTTAAAGATCTAGCTTTCAAGAGCCCTAGTCGCAAACTGTTATGGAGTGAATTAGCCATTGAGACCGTCATAAACCAAATAACTTGTGTTATAAACCAAATAACTTGTATTATTTAAATGGACAGCGACAATTATTACTGTGTATGTATATGTATAGGTGTAACAGGTGACGTAGTAGAAGTGTAAAGAAGCTGTTCTGATTGTAGAGTAAGTGTGTGTAGAAATACATTTAAAAAAACAAATTAACACTGTACTCCTTTGTGCGAATATCATACTCCTCCGTCCGCGCAATTTTCGTAAAAAGGGGGACAAAGTTTTTACTTCACGCATTAATATATATATAGATGAGACAGATGGTAAAAGCGCACTTCTTCATAATTCTTCAGCCACTCAAGACCAGGCGTTGCGATTTTGCAAGTTTTCTTTTTCGAATCACCGAATGGGTGACTACATAAAAATATATCATGTACGAATGTATTTTTTTTCAGATCTTTTTTAGTTATTTTAACCGTAACAGTTCTACCCTATTTTGATGTCTTAATAACATCCAGTGTCGCTTAAGTGAACTAGAAAACAAACAGACATAATTTAGAAACGGCAAAAAACAATTTAAAAAACAAAAAATAAAAGGGCAGGATTCCATACCATAAAATAAAAAAAGCGAGCGAACCTTACAGTGGTCGCATATGATGTGTAACATTTGACATCTCACCTTAGTAATAAGCAATTTTAACATTATATTCTGAAAAAAATGGGTCAGGTATTATTTGAAATGATTTTTCATAACAAAGAATATATTTTTTTTACTGAAAATTTTATTTTATTTAATTGACATTAAGAGTAATGCAATACCGCGCGCTTCTTCGATTGGTCGGTACCATCCGACGGCCAACTACCACCGCGCGCTCATTCGTCAAATCAAATGGCGCGCGCTTGCGCGCTTCCCCGACTTCCTGTTACACACTTCCGTCCCAGAGGAAAGATGTTACACATCACACACCACACACTTCCGTCACGAACTCACTCCCACAAATTGCAAGAGAGCGAGAGGAAAGATGTTACACATCAAAAATAATAATAATAATAAAACAGAAAAGCAGTAAAACCGAGATACGCACCGGGCAGTGTTTGAGCGTGTGAGTGTGTGAGTATGTGTGTGTGTAGTGTAAAATAGATATGTGGTGTGGCAAATGTGGTGCATGAGGGTGCATAGATGTGCACATAATATGAGAGTGGGTGCTCTTCATCATCAGTCTGACAGGCAGGGCAATTGAGAATTATAAGCGTACCTTCTGGATGTGGTCGGCGCCCTCGGGCCACATGCCGGCCAGCGAGCGGTTGGCGGCGCCGCGCAGCAGCCGCTTGAGGTCCTGCCACAGCGCGTCCTTGTTCTTGTCCATGAACCCCGCCACCGAGTACGTCACGTCACCCGCGTAGTGCCTGCGTGTGCGCAAACGCATTCGTATTAGAGACGAATCACGCCCTATTTTAATCATCAGTAGAACCACATACTTCAGATACAAGAATATCGGTACCAGATGGCATCATAATTACCTATTTATTGTTTAATAGTTCACACATTGCCATACGCGTAATGAGTGCTGTTATACACAGTCGTCTATTAGTCATTGTTTTTATAACAATCTTTAAAATAATATGAAAGAGCTTAAAAAACACAAATGTTGAAAAAAATCCACGAGCAGGATTTGAAAAAAGTAAATAGTGTTGAATAATTTCGGCGGGCTGGTTAGAATCATGATAGCTCAATTGGGAGAGCACCTGACCCGGTATGTCAGAAGGGTGCAGGTTCAAATTCTGCTCGTGGAAACTTTTCAACATTGTGTTTTTGTAATTTGTTCACAACAAAATTTGCGTTAAAAATTATATAAACATTTTATAATATGAAAGAGGTCAAACAGTGGTTACAAGACCAAATTTTACTATAAAAAATCAACCAGAAAGCTCGAGCGCAAATCGTACCCACGATCCTTGGATTACATATCCAATGCTCTGACAGCAGAATGGGGTATTTGACAGGTTTTAAAAAAATATGTCTAATGGTTCATTATAGCATAATATATTTGCAATTTGATTAATTCGTTATGAATTTCTTTATTTTTTATAAAAATCGCCATTGAAAATCAAATTAATAAAATAGCCGCCAAAACGCTGAAGACGCTATGCATGATGATGTTGTGATGTTGTGACGTCACCTGCTTGTATGCAAACTTTTAGCTGTCAAATTAAACGTACAAAACTTTGATTGACATTAACTGTAAACAAGCTGGTGACGTCACTCCAGATTCAGCGTCATCCCGTGCGTTTTTGATCACGTGGTCAATCATAAAAATGTTATTTTACAAAAATCATACTTATTTTAAAATTATGTGCTGGCTAAATTAGTTTAAAAACATGTTTACTATTAAGTTAACAACAGTTTGATCATTGAGTTTGATTATTTTCATTGTAGTCAAATACCCCATTACCGAGATCCCAGAATACTCGTTGAATGTTTCTAGTACTATGTGATTTACGCGGTACTAGGTCACCGTGAAGTAGCCCCCCCACCGGTCGTTAACCCCGGCACAGTGTACCGCACTCACGTGATGCGGAAGTCCTGCGCGTGCCGGAGCAGCTTGTCGGCGGGCGCGAGCTGGCGCGACGTGTAGTGGCCGTGCCCGCTCAGCCGCTTGTCCATGGCCTCCAGCAGCTGCCGGTCCGAGATCTGGCCGGAACGACAAAAGCATTACTTCATTTATGAAACTGGATACTTATACACGATGTTTGTAAATAGGTGTATTATCCCGAAACATGACCATGCAACCAATTATTGAGAACACTGTGTGTGCTCAATTCGGGATCTTTCGATTCTCTAAAAAACTATTAATAATCGATGGGACGCTGTAGATTTGTTGAGCCACTTAACAATGAAAACTTGTGGAAGTATGAGAAAATTTAAATTATTCTCTGTGCCTTATTGCAATAATAATGTTACTTTCAATGATCCATTATATCGAATGTGTAGATCTTATAACAATAATGGGAGCAACTTACATATATTCTCTCAGAGTTTATACTCATATATTATAATTGTAAGTCAACTTCACACTACAATCGATAATATAAATTAATGATGTGTTCAAAGTACAATAACTGTTTTATCATGTTGTAAGAATTTATGTCCTTATATCTTTTAAATTGTTTTTTTTTTGTTATTTAACCCTTTTTTTAACTCTCTTTTTAGACTTACTTTTTAGGACTCTTACTATGGGGAAATGGCTCCGACATAAAAAGAGTGTTTGTATGTCAAAAAAGATGTATACGTGCAATATGTAATATTGCCCCGGATGTCTCCTGTAGACCATACTTCAAGGAACTGAATACATTACCTTTAACTTGTCTGTATGTTCTGGAAACAGGTATATTTGCAAACAGCATCACCATTTGTATACAGTAGCAAAGGATCTTAAAGGGAGAAGTTTAAGATATCCTAATAAAATAAAAAAGGATATACTCCCGAAAACTAAACGTTTACAATCTAATGCACCAGATATGGCTATTAAAATTTACAATAAACTACCGGATCAAATAAAACAGCGTCCCTTTAATAGCTTCAAGATATCGCTTCGTAAGTTTTTAATGGAAAACACTTTTTATAGCATAGATGAATTTTTTAAATATGGAAAATGAAGTATTAATAAATAGGTACCTTACATTTTTTTTGTTTTTGCATGCTATTCATAAATGGCTAAATAGGTTAAGGACATTTAAAATAAGTTTGTAACATCATTTATAAACCCCTATTTAATGCAAATAAATATTTTGAATTTTGAATTTTAGTTTGTTTAAAAATCTAAGTATTATTATTTTCATTTGTTAAACAACTTATTCTATGTAAACGCGGTGCGCAACAATCACCGGAATTCAATTTTAATGTGAGAATTAGTTTACCTGATGTGAATGTATTGAATTGTATTCTGTAGTTGTGCTAATTATTTAAATAAATAAATTACATGCAAAATCATAATTACGTAGATTTACTTTTCCATAAAAAAACTTAAATTTATTTTATTAGTTTTTTTTTGTTTATTCTTGCAAATGTTTCGACTTCTGTTTATGTTTGACTATGAGGTTGACGAACGAGAACAACGTATCAGCTTGAAATGAAACAACTTTTACGGATCTACTCACGTTTCGAACCCTTTGCAGGGTCCGTGGTCAAAGGGAGACTGAGGTGTGTGAGGTTCAATGTGTTGTGTTCGCGTAAACTTTAGAAAACAATATGAGTATCAGATCAGCTTGACCTAGGGTTGTCACTTCACAGTTTTACTTAGTAACAAAGAAACTTAATATCTCGGTCTTGTGGTGTTTTTCAGATATGTTTATAATTTTCCAGGGTTCTATGAACGGTACCCTATCTGCTATATTCGGGATTATACAGGTATTACCAAACAGCCTGTATATGATATGATGGCAAAATGACGTTCATAAGAGCTATTTGTAGCCTAACCTGATTATATGATTTTAAATTTTATACAATACATACATAATTAAAGACACGCCTGTCTCCCATAGGGGTAGGCGGAGATCACTTCTTGCCACTTGCAACGACAATAGTGGATAATAATAATTCACTTTAATACTTTTATTGTAAAACTAACCTACATTTCACAAATAAATACTTCTATTCTGTTCTATTCTAATTTATCAATTGTATACAAGTTTCAAAGTAAACTCATACAAACGCGCTAATTTCATTTAATTTGGTTTTTCAACGAAAAAGGGACGTAATTTTCTTTAATTTATAGTTTATTAGGAAAATATTTACCTACCTAAAGGATGGCTGTATAATAGATTTAATCACTTAATTATTATAACTTATTTAATTTAATCACTCACGATGTGAAGAATAATTTATTAACAACTACGGATAGCTTGAAGATGCAGGTTCGATTGATAAAAAACTTCTTTTTCTGTATCAGAAATTTATAATGTTTATAAGAAACTAAACCTAACTTTGCGGGGTTAGGGGTACCTTGGTGGGGTTGAGCGCGGCCTCGTCCATAATGGCGATGATGCCCTGGTGCGGCGCGTCCACCAGCTCGCAGATGACGCGGTTGTTGAAGTACTGCACCGGCGTCCACTGGATGCCCTCGCGCGCGTACTCCTCCTGCTCCTGCTTCAGCACCAGCTCTGGCAACGGAATTATATTACACAATTAAAAAAACACCATGCAAATAACTCTGAAAATAGAATACTTTAACACATAAATTGAACCCCTTGATCAAATGTAGTGTAACTCAGTTCCATTAGAGGAATTGAATTGATTTCTGAAATGAGTTCCACTATAAAATAAAAAACATGTATTTTTCTCCACAACCCTAAGGTTGTGACGAATGACGATGATGACGTGCCTAAGCACATCATCATCGTCATTTGGTGTCATTTTCATGTTGAAGATTGGAAATCAGTATACAAAATTTTCTGCGATCCCATAAAGCTTGTTTTAATTGGTGATAACTAAGTTCAGTCCAATGTTTGATATCGTCCAGCCTTAGGAAGCAAAAACACGAACAACAATAAGGACCAAATATTGTAAGAGACTGATGCCTGAAACGAGCGGTAGACTATATCACAGAACACTAGTACTCTCCTCTCTGTGACGTGTGCGCCTGCACATCCACCTACTACAAACAGTCAAATTTCATCAATAGATTGAAAAAAGACAAAGTGTTGAAAAAATTCCACGAGCGGGATTCGAACCCGCACCCCATGACATGCCGGGTCAGGTGCACTACCAACTATGCTATCGTGACTCAATCCAACTCGCCGAAATTGATCAACACTATCTACTCTTACTTTGTAAGCCAGAGGAGCCCTATCAATGTCGACAACAACGTCATCAACATCCGATCTTAATATTTTTACAAATATTGAAAGATCAGTTAAGAATTATTAATCAATAGACTTTGAACTTTATGCATTAAACATATGGTTGAAAATTTATTAAAGAAATTTGACAGTATTGGATAAGTTTATGTGCAGGCAGGCGTCTGTATAGTCGACAATGAAATTGCTTTACCACCTTAGAAGTGAATTTTGTTTGCATATAATAAAACAACAAGTTCTATTTTTATTTAAAATACCAAGTGTCAGATGCGTTGTCATCATTGTCAATGAGCCTTAGCGAAATTTTATTGTAATAGAAGTTTTTGTCAAAAGTGATAAAGCAATTTCATGGTCGGCTATACATTAACAAAGACAGCTTAATCAGTCAGCGTTTTATTGATTGCGGTATTGTAAGTGATTCCAAATAATTACCGTTTAAAACTGTTTAAAAACCAACCTTACTGTTAATGTGATTAGCGCAAAATTTCGATTAACACTGATAACAAAACTGTACATCGTTAAACACATATCTTAATACCGAATGGAATTGAATTACTTAGTACACTCAGCATCGAACCGATCAATGCAACATAAATGGTAAAAAAATATCTTAGTATTTCAGGAAAATCAACTTTACTAGTAAGTATGTGATTAGAGTATGTTTTTGATTAACACTGTCAACATTATTAATTCAAGCAAAATTAGTTACCGATAAACAGCTGCTGCAGCTTCTCGTTGCAGTAGTTGATGCAGAACTGCTCGAAGCTGTTGGTGTCGAAGATCTCGAAACCGTAGATGTCCAGCACGCCGATCAGCGTGTTCTTGTGCGTGCCCGCCGGCACCTCGATCGCTTTGTTGATCTAAAATAAAGAATATATCATCAGCTACAGCTAATATGATGGTGATATTTAAATATGTCGCCAAAACATCAATGTTGGTAACATTGTTCCGTTCCGGCAGTTAGAGATAAGATAGTCACTGCCTCCGTTGTTAACCTTTTTACCGCCAACAACTTCTATAGAAGTTCGAGATTTTCGTGCCGTCCACGCCAGCACTTCTATAGAAGTTCTTCTTTGTACCTACTTTATTAAAATACATTTATACGTTGGCGTACAGCGGGACATCGCGTGCACCATAGTTGGGCGGTGAAAAGCTTACGGGTTCCGGATGAAGTGTGCTTCCCACTTCGGTCTTATGATTACTTAACATCAGAGAAGATTGTAGTATATGCATTTATCAACACTTGCACTGTGACTACACGTTACGCGGTGCGACATAGTGACGCACATTGGTTGACCCATATTTACTTATAATAAGATATATTGTATTAGCATAGAGCGAGGCATTCATTATTTAGCACTTAAGGTGTGACAATAAACTTGTGAAACCAAGATGACTTTTATCTAACTCTACACAACAACATCCCTCAATACTTTATATATTTATTTATTTATTTATGGAGTACACAACAGATGATAGTTAACATTAGAATAAAATATCATTTACAATAGAACAGTGCAAGACCGACAACCAAAGACGTGTACACACAGCTAATCATGCAGATGCGAAAACATTCGAAACAAAACATACAATAAATTTAAAATTAAATAGAAATGTATCACATGTTATGATGTTATGCAGTAAATTGAATTGAATAAATTTATATGCTTAATCTAATTCAAAATTGTATTAAAATAATAATAATTTAATAAATTGCAATGAGAAAAATAAAATAATAATAACACTTATTTAAATTATAGCCAAACAATTATCACGAAATTATTTTTCTAACCTGGGTCCTAAAAATATTATGTTTTAAAGTGTAGATATCGAGCTGTTCGAAAAAGGGCATTATTTCGTTATATTGACGGCACATTCTTACAATGGGGTTAAAAAACGATGTATTATTTTTAAATGTTTGAAGAACAAATATATTTATTAAAAAAAAAAAAAAAAAAAACACAAATGTTGAAAAATGTCCACGAGCAGGATTTGAACCCGCACCCTTCTGACATACCGGGTCAGGTGTTCTCCCAATTGAGCTATCGTGGTTCTAACCAACCCGCCGAAACCATTCAACACTATTTACTTTTTACTTTGAAAGCCAAAGGCGCCCATCCAATGTCAACAACTACCGTCATTAACATCTGATCATAATATTTTTACAAATACTTTAGATCAGTTAAGAAGCAGGCAACCTGTTAATAAAATGTTTATATAATTTTTAACGCAAATTTTGTTGCGAACAAATTACAAAAACACAAATGTTGAAAAATCCTGCTCGTGGACATTTTTGGTCTTGATGCTGGCGTCGTTTATCTAGAGCAACAATTTTAAAATGTCGCAACCTGTCTGAATAAGACGTTAGTACCCGGTTAAGTCCACATCTATAGCCCAATAGCTTCAAAGATTTCCTCTGTATGCCTTCTATACGTTGTGAGTGAACTGCATAATGTGGAGACCAGATTACAGAGCAATACTCCAAAGTACTTCTTATAAGGCAAAAGGCATAATACAAGATGAAGCCCAAGAATATACACTTATAAACTTTCGCGTTCTATAGTTAAACAAATTTAAACGGGGATTAACGCAATTTGTTTAACCCAAGATTGCTCTCCAGTAAGGGCATATAAAAAATCCCTCATTTTATGTGCTGGGGCACGAGCTTTCCCAATGGACGGCAACAGCACTACATGCCATAAATCACCACGCGGGCCTAAAGCGGATTGGTTGTTAACGACTGCCAATGCAGCCGGGACCAACAGCTTTACGTGTCGAAGCACGAAAGAGCTCAAGATTATAAATAAAGTTGCTTAACTTCAGCAATCGCAGACAAACGCGTTTTTGCACCATCGAGGTATGCGTAGATACTTGGACGCCCAATGTAACCACAGTGCCATAGAACATTTGAATTTCTATTGTGACTGGTTTAAGAAAAACTAAGTCGTCAAAAAAGTACCTTACTAAAAAAAAAGCCTTACTGACCTGTTGCACGACCCACGTAAACAATCTGTCGTACGCAGCCTTGGCTAGCGCTAGCCGCGTGTAGTTGGCGTCGGAGAGGCTGTGCTCCTTGCTGACGAGGTCGCCGCCCGCCGACAGCACCCGGCCCACCATCGCGGAGCAGAGCGCGGGCTCGGTCAGCCCTAGGGCTTCGACACACTGCTTCACTGGCCCGCTGATGGTGAGCTGACCGTCGGCTGACTCGGCGAAGTTCAGCTCGCCCTGGGACAGACATACAGCGATAGGTAACTTATGATAGACATCTTTACAGAGGAAGGGTAAAGGGTAAAGGATGGGGGTGCACAGAACATCCTGACGGGTCGAAGTGCTCTGGGACTGAGAGAGAAAGTACTCGGCAGGCCCCAATAATATAAATTAAGATAACGGGGATTCACGCAGACTGCTCAGCGTGCGTATCTCAGTTATACGTTTTTAAGTGACTATGTTGTAATTTGGAAAATATGATTAAGGTTTTAGAAAATAAGCCCTGCTTCTATCCTACCGATAATTAAATAAAAGTAAATAGCCTACGACTGTCCCATATTGACTGCTGGGCAATAAAGGCCTCCATCATCAAAATCAAGGCATCACTAAAATTTATGGATAATGGTTTAATCACCACGCCTGCCAAGTGCGGGTTGGTGATCACAAGCCCGGGCTAAAAAAACCGAAACACACCGTCCGACCTGGAAATTGAACCCGGGATCCTTAGCCATTAGGCCGAGCGCATTGCCACTCGGCCATCGAGGTGTTAGTGACCGATAATGAAATAGTAACAAATTTGTATGGTCTCAAACTACTGCTTCACACTCACCAGCAGTATGACGCCGGCCACCATGCTCCAGATGTTCTCGACCACGGCGGCGGGTAGGCCAGCACTGTATAGGGTTTATTAGTGACCATCATCAGGGCTGAAGCTTCTACCCTAGCACTCACCGGAAGTATGACACTGGCCACGATGCTCCAGACGTCCTGGTCCACGGCCGGCGGGCGAAAAGGCCAGCGCTGTATAGGGTCTGTTAGTGACCATCATCAGGGCTGAAGCTTCTACCCTAGCACTCACCGGAAGTGTGACACTGGCCACGATGCTCCAGACGTCCTGGTCCACGGCCGGCGGGCGAAAAGGCCAGCACTGTATAGGGTCTATTAGTGACCATCATCAGGCCTGAAGCTACTACTCCCAACACTCACCAGCAGTATGACGCCGGCCACGATGCTCCAGATGTCCTCGACCACGGCGGGCGGGAAGCCCAGCGCGTTGAAGGAGCTGTTGGTGGCGGCGAACAGCTTAGAGTCCTGCGCCGTCGCCCGCTCGCTACCCAGGATCTTGTACACTGCGCCCGAGTTCAGGCCGAACTTCTTTGTGTACGGGTTGTTTGTGCTCAGTAACTGCAAAGATAAAAACACACATGTTAAAAAAACAAGATTGATATTATGCCATTAAATTGAAAGAGAAATCATTTATTTCCGATACTGTGTACAAATTGTGCAGATGTTAATGCATTAAGAGCGTTTACGCCGCACACTAGCGCCACTAATGAAAAAAAAAACATATCTAGTAATTAGTGATAGAAAATCAAATTATGCTCAACAAACTATTTGAATGAAGTAATTTAGCATTTTTACGGCACGTAATGAACACCAAGCATGTTATGGTTTAGTTAAATAAGACGTTACGGTCAATTTTAACTATAGCGCTATATTTAACTAAACCATAACATGTCAGGTGTTCATTAGGTGACGTGAAAATGCTAAATTACTTTATTCAGATAGTTTGTTGAGCATAATTTGATTTTCCATCTCTAATTACTAGATATGTTTCTTTTTTCATTGGCGGCGCTAATGTGCGGCGTAAACGCTCTTAAAAACACTAGAAACAACAGTATACTAAAGCAACTTAAAAAAGGAGATGTAATTTAATTAACAAATCATAAATGTAAAGGTAACAATAATACTAAAATACAAAATTAAATGACTAATTACTTAATTATATATTTTTTTAATGATATGTCATTTGAACATTTTCTAAGAAGATCACGTCTACCTCAGGTGGGACTAGAACCAACGAGGATGGTAAGTGTAAATAAAGCCAAAGGTAAAACACTTTGATAGCTCAACTATCAATATACCAATGGTAGATATAATAGCGTAATTGCATTGTTGTTATGACAGCCACAACAGTCACCCCGCTAGCTAACCAAGGGGACTTAGAACATATCTCCTAGAACTAGAATTAGTAGTGCTTGGACTGGACTACCAACCAAATCATGATCAACCGCGCGTTCCGGTAGCCTTCGCAGCCCTTTTAAAGGCTAAAGGCAAACCCCAGGGGTTTTTACCGGGTCGGTCTTAATCCTTCTTAGAGAAGGACAAGGCCAGCCCCGGATCTACGGAATCTGCGAGCAGATTTTCCCCTGGGTCAAAAAAAAAAACAAATCATGAACAATATGTACTTCTCGGAACATCTGGGACTGAAACCTGTGGTTTAACCAGTAAACCACCACGACAGTAAACGTTACCAAAGGAGTTTTTACGCATGTATACCCTGCCTTTATAGTTTCTGGTCCAGCCGTCCTAATTCTATTTTTTTTTTTTTATACTCCTTTCTCCAACATGATCGGAGCTATTGTATGCTAGTCCGCTTTCATTCCAGTTCTCTCTGTTGTTCCTCTCGCACTGTCCTAATTCTATTCGAAACGCCGACTCGCTTTGGAATGCTGTGTTTACAAACACTGGACGCTAGATGTGTTATTGTTTGGATAGCGCAGTCGTCGGCCCTATGATTGGCGTCTTCCGAATCGCAACCATTATGCTACTAGTCTGTTCAACAGCGTCTGTTACGTCGCAAATAATGGACAATAATTAACGTCAACGGCAACAACTCCGGTTGATTTGATAACTTTGCCGCTAATCAATGAGGTTTATTCATGACAGATATTTAAATCAATTCAATTCAAATTCTTTTGTTGCTGTTTGTTGCTTACAATAATCCTAAAATAATATTTAGATTCAAACATAGGCCCTGAATAGGGCACTGCAATAAACAAAAAGATATTATACAATCAAATAAATTTTGCAAAACATTAGTGTTATTAAAGATAGTAAAATAGAAAACATTCAATTGTATAATTATAAAATAAATAACACATATTTCAATAATAATATAATTCGTTTCAATTTCAAGCTTGCTCTGTGCATTAATAAAGTAAACCGATTTTCCATTCACGATATATTATATTATTGTTATAGGTACCTGGATAATGTTTATTGCAGTAAAAAAAACAACTTCATTTAAATATTTTATCTGAAAAAAAAA
The DNA here is from genome assembly GCA_947562085.1 of Eudonia lacustrata. Classification (NCBI taxonomy): domain Eukaryota; kingdom Metazoa; phylum Arthropoda; class Insecta; order Lepidoptera; family Crambidae; genus Eudonia; species Eudonia lacustrata. The sequence goes on from OX387318.1 coordinate 2,113,392, forward strand.
TTTCGACTTTTGGTCGTCTTTTACAATATAGACTACTTCCTGGCTGGGTTGGGTAGACATTTAATTTCTTCACTGTATTTTATTTAATATAGACTAACTGAGTAATAATTACATCATGTTATTTTCGTATCTACTTATTTTCTATTGACTTCAGGATAAAAACAATATTTAAAAACAATCCCAATGTTTTTATTTCTATTGTTTTGTTCCATCATAATAATACTCATATATGAATAGCATAATTGGCCTAATTTAGTCTAGCTCTAAGATCTTTTGTATTAAGTTGGCTGTTGTTATTCTTTCACAATAAAATAAAAATAAAATAAAATAAATTTGCTAAAATAACATTATCAACATTTTTATTCTAATTACTAGCCCGGCGGTGACCCGCGGCGGACTTCGTACGGCTTTGACAGTTTCCACCATGACATCAAACAAACAAATCATTATGTATTGGAAAATTAAATTGTCGTATTTAGTATTTTCCGTTACTTATTATTTATGTTTCTCACCGTTTAAACCTTCCCAGAACTTTTACAAATATTTCAAAATCAAAATTAGCCAAATCGGTCCAGCCATTCTCGAGTTTTAGCGAGATAAACGAACAGCAATTGATTTTTATATATATATATATTGATTATTAGAAAATGAATAATGGAACTGCATTAGCAAAGGCAATGGTTGGCCATTAAGTAGCCAATATAGGCGAACCATAAATAATAATAAAGTAGCGTTTGCGACCGGAAATTGGCCTATATACCGTGCCGTGACGGGGGCCATTACAAATAGGCTTCGGGAAAACTGACCATTATCTATATAAACAGACTCAATGTTTACAAATGTAGTATACAGAGACGACACAATGTAACTTGCTACGGTTCCATACATAGAGTTTTTATTTGTTTAGAAAATTATTATGTTGCATAAGGTTTAACTGCGTAAGTAACTTTATAGCGCCACCTATAAAGTTACTTACGCAGTTAAAGTAACTAATGGATTCATTTAAGCCGCAGTGATGCTACCATCATGGGAAGTCTTGCTAGAGGAGGCATCACGCAAGCGTATTTACAACTTTACTAGATTCTCCGAGGCGTTCGAGTCGGATGGCGATTTTTTTTGAGAGATTGCCGATTGCCTCAAACGGCATTTGCAGCTTCACCGGGCTTTTTTGGGGGCGGCGAGGTACGTACAGGGTACCTCAAGCCGTGTAAAAGCATCACCTTCGGAGGTTTTCTAGAGGGAACGGCATCACACACTTAAAAGTGCGTGTCCCCGTGCCCTACTAGATTCTCCGAAGGGTTCGGATCGGATCAGACGGATGACGAGCACAGAAGCACAAAAAAAGGAGACTGCAGTAGCTTCATACAAACGCGCTCGGGCAACGCACACATACACAACCTCTCGCGGACACGAAACCTCGCAACTGCCGCGCTCGAACTGTTCCGAGCTGTTCCGAGATCTGTGTCCGTGCAAGGGGTCTGTGTGTGAGTTGGCCGAGCGCGGTATGTATTAAGCTTATCTTCTGGGTCCTCCTTAATTTGTGGCAGAAGTCAGAGAGAGCCCCTATAAGCCTCTAATTCGAATTGGCCTTTCTAGCAGTCAATTAGGTCGATGTACAAAGGTACGTCCTTCGGAGCTGACCTCGTTTTGAACTTAACTTACATTTGCTATGTATTATGTTTATGTTACTCTATTTGCATTGTTAAAACCATTGTAGTATACCTATTATTTTTTTTTTTTTTTTTTTTTATTTTTTTTTCTTTATTTATGGTACCAACAGTCATTACAAAGTAAATAATTACAATATTTCTTACCTAATAGACAAATAGGACCGAGAAATACATCCGAGCCATTAAAAGATAAAGCTTGTAATCAGCGGGAGCTAAGCCTAGATAAGTAAAAAGAGGTGATAATATTGCAAATACAGAGCAAATGCTTACAAACAAAACCAATGCTTACAAAAAACAAAATAAAATAAAACTTAATGAGGTAATCAAAATTTAACTACAAAAAATGGGTAATTAATTACCCACACCAAAAGACAATTCCGTAAAGACTGCAATGTCATGAGTACATGTTATAGTAAGGTAATTAAAATTCAGTGAATACATCTACAAGATCTAATAGTAGGTATAGAATGTTTATGACAAAGATGCGTATTCAAGACTACAAATTAAACTTATCGATCTCTTCAGATCATTTATAGAGCTATTAAATAAATCGAGTTCAGAAAATTCTTTGTTAAAAAGATTAATGGAACGTGAGATAAAAGAGTTTCGTGTATAATTTTTATGGAGAACAGGTGGCACCAATACCTTGATTGCACGTTGGGGACGAACCGGAAGACGAGCTTTGTTTATAAAGTGAATTTTAGAGAGTAAAAGAGGACAATCTAATTTACTGTTTAATATTTTATGTAAAAACACAATATCAATCTGCTTGCGGCGATCACATAAGCTAAGTAGTTTGTGTTTGGAAAGTGAGGCGTTATAAGAATCGCCATAATGCTATTATATCAATACAATAATGGATACAATTCCAGAATATGTAACGTCATCATATGCCATTAAATGCTCCCACTATTAAGGCGGCTTCAGAATCTTTCATTGCGTCTTACATTGCATGTTACATTTCGTAAAATGTAACATTTCGTAAAATGTAACATGCAATGTAACACGCAATGAAAGATTTACCGTCCACATTGTTGCAATGTATCATGCAATAAATATTCTATTCTATTCTAATTTATTCTAAACCATAACATGCAAATGCAGCTGTGATTTAAAATATTTCATACTTTGATTGATGCACTAGTTTTATAAAAAGTTTACGAAACGGAAATTTGTCCATCCGGGAAGAACCCAGATGGAGATCATAATTATTAATAATAATTAAGAAACTCCTGCACTTCACAAAGCAAACAGAGTACCATAAAGAAACCCCTGCTGTGTTTCGAACCCAGGATTTTTGGTATCAAGACCGGCGGTCCATGCTCAAGATGACTAGACCACGGAGGCAGCAAGATTTATCCTTCCTTCATACAACAGGCAGTTGAATCAAGATTCAAACTATCGCACGATTTACCTCTCGTAATAAAGAAGGTAGTAGAATCAGGATGATAACTATCTAATGCCACCTACTGTGTGACTGCGACTCTGGCTAGAAAAAGATCCTGGGATCGGTTTATCAGAAACCAGAGGACTTTAATCTCTTCGCGCTTAAAGACGTTACCAAACTTATGGCATCTATCTTTACAGAGGAAGAAGAATGAAAGGATGTGGTTGCTTGCACAAAAGATCCCGACGATGATCGGTCGAAAGTGCTACTGATAGATAAGATAAGATAAGTTAATCACACTAATGTTATAAATGCGAAAGTTTGTGTGTATGTATGTGTGTATATTTGTTGCTTCTTCACGCGTTGCAGCGTGGATTTGGATGAAATTCGGCATACAGATAGTTTATAACCTGGATTAACACATAGGATACATTTTATCCCGATATTCCCACGGGAACGGGAACCACGCGGGTCAAACCGCGAGCGGCCGCTAGTAGTTAATAAGAGCCTATGACTGTCCCACTACTGGGCAAAGGCATCCACCAAATCACTACAATTGATGGGTAATGGCTTAATTACCACGCTTGCCAAATGCCCGGTGATCACAAACCAAACCAAATTTGTATGCATCGAAAAATTCGAAACACAATTTGCCCGACCTGGGAATTGAACCCTGGGCCTTCAGGTAACAAGATAAGATAAGATAAGATAAGATAAGATAATATAAGATCATGTCTCACTTGGTAGAAGGAGTGGAAGTTCCTCTCGCCCGGCTGCAGGCCGACGACCCGGCTCTTCTCCAGCAGGTAGTTGCTGATGTGCCCGCCCACCGGGTCCCCCTTGTAGTCGAAGTGGATGTCCATGTACTTGCCGAACCGGGACGAGTTGTCGTTGCGATTCGTCTTCGCATTGCCGAACGTCTCCAGTATAGAATTCGATTGGATTAATACGTTTTTGACCCTGGACAATTGGAATGTGTTAGAAATTATCGGTAATACATACATTGATGGCGCATTGATCAACGCGCCCGGTCTACGATTGCTAAGGTTAAGCAACTTTCGCAAAGGCCGGTCATCGGATGGATGACCAAAAAAAAAACCGACTTCAAAAAACAGGAAACTTAAAAAAGTAAAAACAGCTCTAAAAAGCAATAAATAATATTGAAATCATATTATTAATTACCTAGATACGCATGTCAGTTTTAAAAAATGTCTATTGAAGTCGGGTGGTTGGTGGTCGGCTGGGGGACAATTTTGTTTCATTTAAACTTTTAAAGTTATTCCATTACTTCCACTTTTTTATTGTAAAAGCCCCACCCGACTTCAGTAGACATTTTTTAAAACTGACATGCGTATCTAGGTAATTAATAATATGATTTCAATATTATTTATTGCTTTTTAGAGCTGTTTTTACTTTTTTAAGTTTCCTGTTTTTTGAAGTCGGTTTTTTTTTGTAAAAAAATATTTTATTTTACGATTTTTAGTGATGGGTAGACGTAGACCTAACAAAGATGCTTCTCGAATGAGAAAACGATGGCCTAGTAGGTAGTGGTATTCATGTAAAACTTCAATCTTAATTAGGTATTATTTTTGTACGAACTAAACATTTTGGCATATTGAACCGTATGAAGTAAGCCCAACAAAAGGTAACTGCTGTAAATCGTTGAGGAATTCCCTCGATTGTCTATGGTCTCCATCATCAGACCTGAAATGGCACTTATAACCCATATAGGTGCAAAGTTCTTATCAATAGAAATGAATTAAGACCAAACACAAGGTAGCTACTGTAAAACGTTGAGGAGTTCCCTTGACTGTCCTTCGTCTTCATCATCAAACCCCTAATCGCAGTCACAACCCATCTAGGTGTAAAGTTCTCATCAATACAAATTAATCAAGCCCAAACACCATGTAATTGCTGTAAATCGTTGAGGAGTTCCCTCGACTGTCTTTCGGCTCCATCTGATGATGGAGCCGAAAGACTACTTGCTGAAGGTCTGGAGTCGATCTGATGATCGACTCCAGACCTTCAGCAAGTAGTAGTGCTTTAAAATATTTAATAAAAACATTAACAAACGCACTAGTCGCCCCTACAATTTTCGAAAGTTCCCCTCGATTTCTCTGGGATGCCATCATCAGATCCTGATTTCCTTATCATGGTACCACTCTTGAAATATCTCCTTTCCAACAAAAAAAGAATCATCAAAATCGGTTCATAAACGACGAAGTTATCCGCGAACACACATAAAAAAATAAATAAAAAACATATATACGAGTCGAATAGAGTAACCTCCTCCTTTTTTGAAGTCGGTTAAAAATGTAACTGATAGAGCTTCTCCGTGCTTCGAAATCAATCAATCAATCCGCACTGGGCCCGCGTCACCACACGTTTACGGCCCGTTCTCCCTATCCATCCATAGGGAAGGCTCGTGCCCCAGCAGTGGGGACATGAAATGAGCTGATGATGATGATCTATCGCACAGGCGGAGAGTAGATAGATCGAAGATCTAAAATTAATTCAACGGCCTCTATAGTGTAGCGTTTAAAGCACCGATCATCAATCATACATTCCTTATTTTGAAATGAAACAACTTTTACGGTTCTACTCGCGTTTATTTTACACATTACTTATTTAATGTTTATCCTGTGGTTAAAACAAACACGAGTAGATCCGTAAAAGTTGTTTCATTTCAATGTGTAGTGTTCGCGTAAACTTTAGAAAACAATACATTCCTTATTTCTCAAATATAAGATATTCTTGTGAACAACTATCACAAGTCACAAGTCACAAGTCTGAACAAATAATTTCACGTCAATCAATCCTAAAAATGAAGTTTTAATAGTTGGTTATTTATTACTACTGCTAACTAATGTAGACGAGACAATGTAGACGGAGGAGCTAGAGATGATAAATTTGTGTCACCCATCCGAAAAGGCTTCAGCACCATAAACCACATACATACGCTGCGGCAGGTTATACAGAAGACCGAAGAGTATAACCAGCCTCTTTGCTTAGCTTTTGTGGACTATGAAAAAGCCTTCGATTCGATTGAAACATGGGCCGTGCTACAGCCAGCGGTATCTCCAAATTGACTATCGGTACATCGAAGTGTTGAGGTGTTTGTATGAAAGCGCCACTATGTCAGTCCGTCTTCAGGACCAGAGCTCGAAACCTATCCAGTTGCAGCGAGGAGTGAGACAGGGAGATGTGATTTCTCCGAAACTGTTCACTACCGCACTGGAAGATGTTTTCAAGCTTCTGGACTGGAAAGGACTCGGCATCAACGTCAACGGCGTATACATCACTCACCTTCGGTTTGCTGACGATATAGTGGTCATGGCTGAGACCCCGGAAGACCTCGGCGCAATGCTCGGTGACCTCGACAGAGTCTCTCAACAAGTGGGTCTTAAAATGACATGGGTCTATTCAAGGTCAGAGTGAATGGGCACCTTATGGGTGAGCGCGGTCCATCTTAGACCACATCTACACTTTCCATCAGGTGAGATTGTGGTCAAGCGCAAACCTATTGGATTTTAAAAAAAAATGAACATGGAGACGACGAAAGTTACGTCGAACTCATGTGTCGTACCCACTCCTCTGAAGGTTGGGGACTCTGTCCTTGAAGTTGTGGACGATTATGTTTACCTGGGACAAACGGTCCAGCTAGGTAGGTCCAACTTCAGCAAAGAGGTCAATCGTCGAATCCAATTAGGCTGGGCAGCGTTCGGTAAGCTACGAAATATCTTCTCGTCCGATATACCGCAGTGTCTCAAGACGAAAGTCTTTGACCAGTGTGTGTTGCCAGTGATGGCATACGGGACTGAGACGTGGTCGCTCACTATGGGCCTCATAAAAAGGCTCAAGGTCACTGGAGTCAATGGAGAGGGCTATGCTCGGGGTTTCTCTGCGGGATCTAATCAGAAATGAGGAGATCCGCAGAAGAACAAAGGTAACCGACATAGCCCGAAGAGTTGCTAAGCTCAAGTGGCAGTGGGCAGGGCACATTGCTTGCAGGATTGATGGCCGCTGGGGCGGGATAGTCCTGGAGTGGCGACCGCGTACCGGAAAGCGCAGTGTGGGCAGGCCTCCAATAAGGTGGACCGACGATCTGGTGAAGGTCGCGTGAAGCCGCTGGATGCGAGCAGCACAAAACCGGTCGTTGTGGAGATCCTTGGGGGAGGCCTTTGTCCAGCAGTGGACGTCTTTTGGCTGAGATGATGATGATGATCCGATGAACGGTCATTGCGAAAGTTGCTTGACTTCAACAATCGCAGACCAGGCACGTTAACCACTGCAATATCGAGTTCCTTTGTGTGTCCTCACCTGTCTATGTACTCCCTGTGCACCTGCGTCGTGTTCGCTGCGATGTACTTCATGATGAACTTGGACGCTTCCGTCTTGCCTGCGCCCGACTCGCCTGATATGAGCACGCATGTATCTTTGCCCTGGAAACGAACAAATGGTTAAAAATGAAAATAAAGATAGATATATTACTTATATTATAACAAGCTGAGAACAAATACTAAATATAAATTGTTTATATTTTTGTTTAAACTTACTTACTTACTTAAATACTGATACGAGCTGGCTCACCTTTTTCTATATATCGTGTTTAATAAGACACTGGGTATATCGACATCCTATGTGGCGAGAGTGGTCGGGGTCCTTGGACAGCAGACTCTGAGTCCGAATTCCACCCTGCGACCAGTTCCGTAGTGATTACCGTAATGAAAACCGTAACGATATTGTAGCGACTTAGTCGCTGAAGCCATTTTCATACTACAACCGCCTCTGTGGTCTAGTGGTTAAGACCACCGGTTTAGACCCAGCGGTCCCGGGTTCGATTCCCAGCGGGGGGTACATGTTTGTGTACTCGGTTTGGTTGGTGGTAGGACTTGTTTGTCCGCCTGGCTAGCTACCGCCATCTTATCTAAATATGTCGCCATAACATCAATTTTTGTAGCATTGTTGTGTTCCGGCAGCTAGAGATAAGATAGCCACCGCCTCACTAGTTGAGGATCCCGGGTGTAAGCGCTTCCACGAATTGGCCTTATCATCACTTTACATCAGGTGAGATCAAGGCACTGTGCTTACCTGTAAATATACATAACAAAATATAAAAAACTAACACCCGATTTTAAAGTCGTTCGAAAGAAATTCCAGCCAACCGTATACAGGGTGCCAAGTGCGAGTTTCATTCGCCATTCGATGTCGTCAACGAAAACGAGAATGTGTATTGCAAAATGTTAACTCTTCTCGTATGTCGCCAGGAGGCGCTGCTTCAATGCCATACTAATTTTCGTTTTCGTAAACGTAACCGAATGAATACGGACAGTAAACAAAACTCACACTAGACATCCTGATCTATCGTATAGTTGTTTTTTTTTAAACTTTCCTTCACTCACACTAATTATCTAGCCCAAGAGAAGCTTTGTTATGAAACTCGTTGAATGGTTACTAGACAACGATAAACATACTTAACATTACATACTTATTATCATAGATCGGATTAGGTAGAGTTTTTTGACATACCTTTGCAATGTTAGCATATCATGGATAATCTTAAGCAAACTTAGTTTTTTCCAAAGAATAAAACAAAGTATAAGATTTTTGAAAATAATCTCCAGTAACGATCACCTAAATCACACCTTGATAGTCTGACGTGCAAAAGAGTTAAAAGTGTATTTTCTCTTATTATTTTATCGGGTTATCCATACTATTGATAACGTTATGACGCAATTCACAGAAAAAACTCTACGTATTCCGATCTATGCTTATTATACATAGAAAACACCCAAACCCGAGACAATTTAGAAAAACAATAATTTCTACACAATAATTTCCATGAAAACCGGTGTACAAACCACTCGACCAAGGAGGTCTTCAAAGTTGGAACTTCGTCGAACGACTTTAAAATAGACTTTTAAAAAATAGCTAACATTGCCTCTAATGTGGTACGGGAACCCATTCCATTCACGAGACGCTAACCCTGGGGTTTGATCAGACACAACGCCTTGAGGAACGATTAAGTTTGTCGCCACCGATTAACCCGGTTCCATAGTAAAGACAAGCAATTCAATTCCATAAAAAGATATCAAAGGGAGCAGTCAAATCACCCATGTTTTATAACCAGGGCATTGACGACTGCACCTCTGCACTGCGGCGATTGCCGCCGTGCGAATGCGGTTAATGGTAAAGACAGGATTAACGCGACTCTTCGCCGTTCGCCGACTGTTAATGGCGGTAAAACTCGAGTCGACACTAAACTCTTTTTTAATTCTTTTTTTAATCTACTTTTTAGAGGACTCTTTGGCGGGGAAAGAACAGAGGAGTATCCAGTATAGATAATTTTTTAAATCTACGTGTGTAATAAATAAAAGTGGATTATCAACCTTTAAGCGTGCCATTAGTGTTTCCTGAGCGTGCATGAATTTCGGCAAATAAAACAAAACAGTGCAACGAAACTTCCATTATACCATTCAATTGGAATACCATTTACCATTGAACATTTATCATCACTCATTTAAAACTTAACAATGAAAATTTTATTCTACTTTGTCTTTCCTTACTTTTACATTTGCTTTATGCAGCACAAGTTATTTATAAAACAAAAATTTTAACAAAAAACAACCGACTTCATAAAATTAGACTGAAAAAATTGCACTAAAATGTAAAAAAATATTGCGTAGTTTAGTTTGTTCAATTTACTTGCATTTAACTTTTATTATACTCAATCTTATATTCTTAAAAACTATGCGACTGCCATAGACGACCTCCTTGGTCGAGTGGCTTGCACACCGGTTTTCATGGTGTCGCCATCTCTGAGGTCCCGGGTTCGATCCCCGGTCGGATCAATTTAGAAATACCTGTTTTTCTAAATTGTTTCGGGTCTGGGTGTTTTCTATGTATAATAAGTATGTATTTAAGTATATTACCTTTTCTCGAGTTTTTTAAGGAAGCTTTTCTTGGGGCTAGATAATTGGTGAGTGGGAAACATTTCTTCATTATATACTTAACTTCACATCTAACAGAACACGTCATATTTAAAATGGTAAATATTTGGTATTTGCTTATTTCTCATAATATGACAAACGAGCAAATACAACTTTTGTTTTACGAGTTTTCGAAATTCACAAAAAAAATCGTCTCTTCAAACGAATTCACTCGGTCAGTTTTGATCTATCTATAGAAAGATAAAAAAAATTTCGCGATTTTCCATAAGTCGTAGAACAAAATTTGTTTCATGGACTGAGTCACCACCTAAGAGGTCTTGCGTAGTTTAAATAACACGTTGTATAAGTAGTTTATAAATATTTTTTTATTTGTTTCTTTATGTGGATTGCAAGTAAATGTTTGGTATTAGCTTGTTTGTCATAATATGTGCTCTGTTAGATATGAAGAAGTAAATGGCAGTCGCATAGTTTTTAAGAATATAAAATTGAGTATAATAAAGGTTAATTTCAAGTAAATTGCACAAACTTAACTACGCAATTATTTTTTACTTTTTAGTGCAACTTTTTCAGTCTAATTTTTTGAAGTCATTTTTTTTTTGTTAAAATTTTCGTTTATTTTTCGCTTTTTAGTGCTTCGTTTCGATCTATTTATCAAAAGCAAATATGTGTAGACCTACTAAATGAGACAAGCGAAGAAAAAGAGAAACGCCTATCTCAAACAGGAAATCAAAAACTTAGTTGCGGTGCTTGCCTTCTTTCGCTTAACTATCTTAATCGAGATATCTTATCGCCACCCGTGAAATACTTATCATTGAGGAATTCCGGTGGCGATTTGTGGTATTTTTCATCAGTTCTTTACACTTCATCAAATAATGTTTGACGTATTGCTGAAAATACCAAAATCTCTATAGGTATGCCTACAATACTTGAGGAGTTCCCTCAATTCCTTAAGGATTCCATCATCAGAACTTTACCAAATTAAAATGGGACCACACAAGAAGCACCAGCTTTCAAATAAAGAAATAATGTAAATGTAAGGTTTGATGTAAATAAAAAGTTGCTAGAGTTATACACAATATTTCACTCAAAACTTTAACTAGAGTACATTGACTCGGCCGGCGTGCATTTGTAAACGCCCGCAGTATTGATCCATCTATCGATGCTTAAACAGGCGAGGCAATTGCAAAACTTACATAAACATTAGCATAGATTTCATACACTACGTTGTTACGTTCTGTCTACGTTGCTTGTTGATCTGTCAAGCTGTTGCCCTGTCTGATAGACTAGCACGGTTGTACGTTACAGAGTCGGCAAATGGGCATACTGGCCACCTGCCCAATCAAAAGCAGCCATCGCAGCTAATAGACGGTTGCGACACCAACAAGGGTATCTCCCGCCCACAGTACTGGCCCATGTGCCATGTGCTGCGCGCCATACTTATCCAGGCTCTTAAGCCAGTGGGAACAGCGGCCAGCAGCAGCTCGCATGCACTCCTAGCGAGTGTGCCTCACCTGCTGTCGCAAGAGCCGCTAGCAGACGTCGAACCACGGCGTACACGAGCGGCGAGACCTCTGTCATCTTCCACCCACAGTACTGCGTATTGTGCTGCACGCCATACAAGTACTAGGCTCTTGTGTCAGTGGGAACCGCTGCCCCCAGAAGCTCGCCCGCACCTCTGGCGGGTTTATTCTGACCTGCTGTCGCAGCAGGCGTCGACAACGGCGAACACGTTCGGCGAGACCTCGACCATCAACGATACATGTCCAGTCTCTTGTGTCAGTGGGAACAGCGAATAGCAGCAGCATGCTTGCACCTCTGACGGGATTGTTCTCACCTGCTGTCGCAGCACCCGCTGGCAGGCGTCAGCCACGGCGAACACGTGGGGCGAGACCTCGAACATCTCCCGGCCGCGGTACTGCGCCATGTGCTTCGCATCATAGATGTCCAAGTTCTTGTACGGGTTTACTGACACCAGCACTTCGCCGATGTATGTGTAGATCTTGTTGCTCTGAAACCTGGGGACAAAAGAGCGTTGTTTAAGCAACTAAGTACTTTGTTTTAATTTATTCTAACCGCATCTAGAAGTACCTAGTTAAAAATAAATATATCGAAATTTTCAAATTAGCTTGGGTAAGACTCTAACCTCGTTCGCAAAACGATGCGCACCTTCCCGAGTTACCAATATAATGGTTTCCCTTTCGAGTCCCATATCTACTAATTATTATTTTCTGTTTTTTATTATTAATATTTTTGTATGTAATATTAGTGACTAAGATTTTTTTTTTCTCTCTGTGTCTAAAAATAATCTTATTAGCGCCTTGGATGACTCATCTGTAAGCTTGTAAGATGTCTGATTTAAATAAATAAATAAGGCAAGTCATCTTTTTCTAGTGTTATTATCAGTTTTGATTTATTAATTGTCTTATATGAACGGAAAAAGCTGATCGGTTATTCGGACTTTACAGATAACACAAACAAAAAGTTTCATATGGTAGCTTTCAGCATCAAGTTCAAAAATAATGATATCATACAATAAACTCATGTCGATTAGTCAGTCGCTAGTCGTGTCAATAAGTATTTATTTTCCTTCTCGCTTGGATAGAGAGGTTATTATCAAATTGTCTTATGCATAAAAAGTGACGTCAGAGAACAGCACGTCTAAAAGTGGCGTATAGCAGTGTATACTCAAGAATTAATCCAAACAGTTGAACTCGATATAAAATACGGCATTTGACTCAACGCATGTCAACATAACAACCATTTAGTAAGTGACGTAAGACGATGCGTCCGCAAACACCTAGTGGCACAATATTAGGTGATCAGAAGGTAAGCTTAGTACATACCATTCTCGAGCAAAGGACGAATGGCCACACTCAGAAACGCAGAACCAATAGCGTTATCGAACAGATAAACTCCTGTCAAAAGTACCTCAGAAAGCGGGCATCATCAGAAATGACGTTTAACCGACGCTTAAACTCTACATAACTTTATCTAATCAATAGCAGAACATAACTGGCAACCTCAAAAATCGGCCAATAGACAATCTCATGCGGACACGGAATCTTGGAACAGCTGCGTTCGCACTGTTCCTGTTCCGAGCTGTTCCGAGATTAAAAACAAAAATAGCAGAACATAATGAGTGCTACTGTATAACAAAAATGAGAGTTTAACAATAAAAAATGTAATAAAAATATTTTTTTTTTCAATGCTCAAGTCAGGTATCTACCCGGTATCAAGCGGCTAGGTTTTAAATAAAAAAATTCTAAGTCCTTCCGCCTATAGCGCCCTCAAGGCTATACACTCCAACCGGTTATTCGTTTCCAGCCGCTGGTTTCGGTAACTACCGGCTTACAAGCCGCTGGTTTACAACTATAGGTCTACTATGAGTATGGTCTCTATTATGAGTTGGTCGAGCGCGTTTGTATGAAGATTACCTTCTGCAGTATCTTTACTTTGTGGTGATGGCTGCATTCGCGACGCAGCGATGGAAGCCGTACCATCACGGCGGCGGCGGCGATTGAGTCACAAACTCATGATTTGGACCGTTTGGGAATCCATGTCAGGGCTCCGAGCCGAAAACAGCGCGGCAATAGCAGCACGCGTGAGGAATTTTATTTTCGAGACACCTCTGAGTGGCAGAACGCTCTGCCCGATATCCGGAGGTCCCGGCTTCAATTCACAGGTTGGGGAAAGTGTGTTTCAGATTTTCTAACGCGTAGCCTAGCCTGGGTTTGCGATCATCAAACCGCATTTGTGGTAAAGCCAACACCCAGTAGCGATGACTTGATTTCAGTGTAGGAGGCCTTTGCCCAGCAGTGGGACAGTATATAGGCTAATTACTAAGTGGCGAGGAAGTTATTTAATTTTAAATATTATTCTTCATAATGAAATCTTCTTAATCAATCCTTTGCTTGCGGACAGAGTGACGAGCTGACGAGTATGTCTCTTAATTTTTTTAAACTCCACTACAATTTGTATGAATAGAATAGAATAGAATAATTAGAATAGCTCTTTATTGCTTATAAGTTCTTTATTGCTTTATGGAATCGAAGTAACCCTATCTACTAGCTCTTTACTTTACCTTCTTGGTTTTACAAGTTCATTGACGCTGCTTCAATCCCATTATCCCATACAATTTGAAGATAACTTTAACTCGATCAAAAGTAAATAAAACTTGCATCAAGCCTTCCGACCACCCAACTGGATGCCTAATGCGAGTTGTAGTAACAAATAATTCAGATAGAATGGTGGTTTAACTCGCACCCTGTTATGTTAAGTTAGTGGCCCGCCACGCTCGGTCTCGCTCGGTTAGCGGCGAGCATGGCTCGTTACACAAATCGTTTACAACAATCGATTCCATTAGTCGACCTGTCAATCGGTAATCGTCTTCATTTGGACTATGACACTTTGATTTATTATATGTCACTTTATTTATATTTTCGGTCAAGTAGGTACAGTCGGCAACAGAAGTAACTAAGCACTAAGTACTTCATCAAAGTTACTAAACAATGTAACGGAACGGGCGCTCGTCAACTTCTAGTAAAAGAATTATAACATGGTACTAAAATTATTCATATCATAATTGCTTTACTAGAATTTACAGAACATTTCAATTTTATGACATAAGTACTAAAGTAGTAAATTTTATGTTAAAACTGACAACAACATAACATCCTTTATTATTATTGTTAATATAGAGCCACAATTTCAATAATAGTCTAAAGTCAGCGTCTTTCGTTGCTGATAGTGGCTTAACTTCATAAGGGAAACTATAAAACAGTCGTCTATTTATGTCCGCCAACTGTTGTCTCCATTTTACCTAGGCATTAGGTACTACCTATTTCGGTACGAGATGTGGAAAAAATATGAATTTAAAATTGTAAGAATGCTTTTAACAACACATACATAATACATCAATGCTCCTGCAAGTACAAACGCTTGCACATAAACCTATTCAAAACTCAAATTTCTTCAATAAATGTTCAACAGTATGCCATATACATAAAGTTCAAAGTTTATTGAGGAAATTTGACAGATGTGTGTGCGTAGGGTGATGCGCAGGCGTGTGTACGTACACTAATTGCCAGCTTCTGTTGACTTTATGAATTAAATCACTTGCAGCAGTCGTCATAATTCATGGAATAAATCTTTAAATTAATAAGTAAAGCAACCACTTTGTCCTTTTTACGAAAATAGCGCGGACGGAGTATGAAATTTAGCACACTTATAGTTTATATAGAGAAGGAGTACAGAATGTTAATATTTTTTTTAAATTATGCACAAAAAATACATTAAATCAATAAAACAAACATTACACACACTACCATAATATGTATTTGACACACACGCTTAAAAACTCTTTTCAAAAATGGAAGAGGAGCGGCCTAAATCTGTAAATGCCAATCCAACTCATTCTTTTATATTTTTTTTTCATTACGGTCGAATTTCGACCACACTGGGCGACCACTAGTACAATTAAATAAATTACAAATCAACTCGGAGGCACTCAACATACTTACACCTAAGTGCTCCGTGTGGTTTTAAAATTGAAAGTACAATAATTAGTAACGCTTACATTATAATGAAACATTAATTAATATGAATTAACTTAACCATACACAACATCTGTACTGTAATGTTATACAATAGCAACACCTTTATATTCAACTCATTATTTATTATTTTAATTCGGGAGGCACGCTTGTAGGGTTTTTAATTTATGGAATAGTTTGAAGAATAAATAATCTTTTTTGTTTTAATTAAAACAATTAGCACCAAGAGCAGCTCAATGGCGCAGCGGTTAACGCGCCTGGTCTGAGAGTGCTGAGGTTAAGCAACATTCGCAAAGGCCGGTCATCGGATGGGTGACCAAAAAATTTATCATTTCGTGCTTCTCCGTGCTTCGGAAGGCACGTAAAGCAACGGCGTTACGTGCCTAACCAACTAATGGGTCCCGACTCCCGGCTGTTTAGCAGTCGTAAACAACCACCGCACCGCACTGGGCCCGCGTGGTGGTTTATGGCCCGTTCTCCCTATCCATCCATAGGGAAGGCTCGTGCCCCAGCAGTGGGGACATAAAATGAGCTGATGATGATGATAAAAAAATGAATCAGAACCGATTTGTTATAAGTATAGCTAAAGTGTTTTATTTAACGTAGTACATTTTTTTCTATAGATGTTGTTGGTATCGGTGCCTGCTCATCTTTCTCATTAAATATTTATTGTTAAATTAATTATTAATATAAATACTTTTAAAACTAAATAGATAAACATTTCGAGTTTCGAATATTATTCAAAACAGACAAACCTCCAGAACATCAACCACATGCACAGAATAACTTAAGAGTAGGTAGGTAGGTACTCCAAGACATAACCATTATCCTAACAATAACGACAGGACATCACTCGCACCGAGCGTCCCCAATACCACAACCTACACGCACTTTAGATCATAAAAATATAATTCGTTGGAGTCACGATCGCGTGCCAAAACAAAAACTACAAGGTTCACTGACCCCGAAACAAGAGACACACCACCGGGCACGACCGTGACGGACGAACGAAAACACTGGTCCAAATCAATCATAAACTTTGGAAAGCACTTTTCTCGGAGTTTGTGCTCGTAGTATGGCGCATAAAAATGTCTTCGGAAACAGATGATGTGCTTTTGTTTCGGACAGAAATAGCGGTCGCGTTTCGGCGTTATGGCTCCAGCCTGGAGGGCTATTCGAGTCTTCAATGCAATATTAGGACACGGTTAATTTGGAAGGGAATGGCAACACTATATTGTGCGGTGTTAAACCAAACATAAAATGTCGCCAGTTATTATAATAAGTGAGCTTGCCAAAAGCTATTTGGATATTGTCCCGCTTACTGTCTTGATGTGAAACTTAGTTTTCGATAAACTAAATGTACAATATTACATAGGTACAATACCATTACGATAATTGTTTCAATTACATGAACGTGGTAATAGCCATATTTAGGCTTTTAATCGGTAAGTTCCTACTTTCATAAAAGGTAAACCTGTTTCAAAAAAGTCGGTCGCTCGGTTTAAACAATTAAGAAAAATCAAATAATGAAATGTCTAAATTGATTTAGTCTGTGGTTACGGTTGTGTTTAACTAACTATTCATATCATATCGAGAATTTTAAAATTGTCATGTGTTATAGAAAAAGAGAAGATAAAGTTCGTGCTCTAAAATTGTAATACCTACGTAATGCTAAAGAACTAAATGTTGTCTTCGCATTTGACTTCGATTCCGCTTTGCGTCACGTCAGGGCTTAAGCTCGCAATTCGCGCTAGTTTAGGTACCCAATTGGAGCGGAGTCATTGTCTATTATTGTAAATTTAAAAAAAACAGAAAAATTCTAATCCTGATCATAATAATATAATAATAACGTTTACCTAATCACGCACGCTTTGAAATACTTGAATGGCAAAGGCCAAAGCTCGGGCACGCGGCAGTCGCGGCATCGCCATGACGTCACCGCCCGCGCCCGCGCAGCCAGCCGGTTTTTAGTTCAAGATCAGCATCCGAGGCCGGCGGCACTATTACGAAAAGCTTAATGTTGATCAAAATTCGAACAAGGCGGGCCAGAGACGAATGAGGAAAAAGCGAAAATCTCGCTTGTTATTGTTAGTACAAGTTCTGATCATAGACTTAATAGTCGATGACATACACCTTTATAGTTAACGATACAAATTTAAAATGTAATTAAAAGAGTTTAAATTAAACAGTCTTTAAATACAGCTATATTCTCAAAAACTGTTTTTATTGTACAGTCACAAGCACAATTATTTAAACACTTTTTAAGGAGTTTAAAGGTTCCGTCCATGTAAAGTGCACTTTCGTCTTCGGTCTACTATGTCATCCATCACATACCATCAGATGAGACCATGTGATACAGCGCTCCCCCCCCCCCCCTCCCCCTTACGTTGTGTATATTAGAAAAATATACAAATTACAAACGTGATGTGTTATCTATCATAATAACCATGGAGATTTTTTTTTGGAGAGATTGCTGATTGTCTCGAACGGCATTTTCAGCTTTACCGGGCGTGTTGGAGGCGGCCAGAAACTTAAAGGGTTTCCTCAAGCCGTGTGAAACGAATCACCTTTGGAGGTAACGGCATCACGCACTTAAGTGCGTGTGTCCCCGTGCCCTACTAGATTCTCCGAAGGGTTCGGATCGGATCGATCGATCAGCCCGAGGGCGTCTCTAAAGGCTCGGACCTCGGCTCGGACCAGGGCCTCAATCGCGCTATTTGCCAACATCTCAAACTGACTCAAACGTTCAAACGTTAACGATAAAGTTTTGGTTCGGTTTTGGTTTAGCCGATGTCAAAAATGGTATCGCGCAAAATTTTCCTAACGATTAAACCAATGTCGTAGTGTTAGCGTTAGTGAATTTTCCTCAAAGTTGAATCGTTTAGTGCTTGCCACGAGTATTAAAAATACTAGGTGTGATATTTGTAATCGATACTCGATTAAGAATGTTGAAAACACCGCCACATTGTTTTAAACACGCAAAATGATGGTCTTATGCAAAATTACAAGTAGAAACTATGAAAATACTCGACAGATATTGTAAAGAGCTAGAACTTAAAATTTATTTTCATTTTAACGTTTAAGTGTCTTTAAAAAAATAATTTCTTTTACTATAACTTAAGGATTAAGGGGGAAATTACAATTTTTTATTAATTGTCTATAATTTTTCATGACATTAAATTAATTACCACTATATAAATCACCATTTACCACAAAAAAACTAAACAATTGCCTGTTTGAACAAGATCCCTTTGGTCTGATCAATAAATGAGAACCAGTGACATTATATTTTGTAGGTACATACCTACCTACTTAAGTAAAACAAAACTATAGTGAAAATAGTGAAATAAATTACACGGTTCGCATTGCTTGGCTCTCAAATACTCACTAAATCATAGCAATGTAAACTGAACAAAAAAAATTTAATTGAAAATAAACCCAAACAAAATCCTTAGACTGAAAACATCACAGCCACAGAAAGTAATGGAAGATGTAAAAGAGCAAGGACTAAGCCACCCAATGTTTGAATCAAAGGTGTGGAATGCGAAAATGCAGTGATGAAAACAGTCTCACCCCCTTACCCCATAAGTTTGATGATGAATAAAATATTCTGATTGAACAAAGAAATGGATTATCAAAGTCGACGTGGTACCTTACTGTTGCAGGCAGAGATATTATCGTATATTTATCTACTCTCATAGTACACCACCGGGAACAGCTAAAGTTAAGTTGGTGAAATAAACATCTATTGAAGACAAGCTAGTATAATGCATAATAATTATTGATCTTACATTGGATACTCCATGATTTCTGTGGTGCCGAAGTTTATATTGTGCATGCTGAGTTAAAGCTGGTAGGACAAGGAAGCATAAAGTGTTCTTAAATAGAAGCAGAAGGCTCAATCAGATATCAATTTAGTTTTGAATGTAAATTGTATGCTCGGCAAATTAAATAAATATTACCTGTCATTATTTTATTTCCATTTGCTTTAGAATGTCAAATAAAAAAATTGTATTTATTAAATGTAAATGTGACTAAATTAATAATCATTCATTCACCTTATTTGTCTCTAGCTACTTCAACACCACAGTTAATTTCTGA
The DNA here is from genome assembly GCA_947562085.1 of Eudonia lacustrata. Classification (NCBI taxonomy): domain Eukaryota; kingdom Metazoa; phylum Arthropoda; class Insecta; order Lepidoptera; family Crambidae; genus Eudonia; species Eudonia lacustrata. The sequence goes on from OX387318.1 coordinate 2,133,052, forward strand.
TATTTCCCAACTTAGTTGTGTGTTGTAACTAGTCGTAAGTGACCATAATATGAGATGTCATCTGACAAATATATTAAATACATAGTCTGCTGCAGAATATTAGATTCGTTGTGCCTCATAAGACAATTTAAACAATTAATTCCTTACCTTATGCTAAGTTATTATTATAGACTGTTGTTCCCACAGTCAAACTGAGAATATACCTATTGGTTTTATGGGACTTTACTTTACTTTATGGGTACAACAAACCAACATGCTTTACAAATATTATATTTCACAAATTAATAATTCTATTATATTAAATTAGTTAATTAATTATTAATTAATATTCTATTCTATGGCTTTGTAGACAGTTTGGGAAAATAGTCTGAGAAAGTGGACCATTCAGGCAAGTGGACCATTTAGGAATGTGGACCTGACTGAGGTACCTGAAGGCTCTAATAATTAATTTTAATATTGAGGCTATAAAATAATAATAATAGTTTATGCAACTGTCATATAATGAAGGGTATTAAAACACGAGTGTGAGTTTATGAAACGAGCGCAGCGAGTTTCATAATAGTAACGAGTGTTTTAATACCCGTGTTGTATGCAGTTGCATACACTACTTTATCTTCACTAATGCAATTAGTCAAACAACAAGAGTAAAAGCTGACAATAGTTTATTTATAATAATTGTTAAAATTTTGGATGGTACAATTTTGAAAGTTAATGTTAATTATTGATCCAGCAGCTGTAGCGGTCGCGGGGCAAGCAGTAGAGCTCGTAGACGGAGTTGGAATATTTATAATTACTTCATTCGTCTTGTTTTCTATACTGTTCAAGATCGTATTTGAGACTTGAATTTTATTCATTAAAGACTCATCAATGTAGCTTTCAGCCACAGTAGAAGACTTCCACCCCCCGTGTCCTTTCAGTGCGGTCAAATCAGCACCGCTATCTATGAGAAGGGTCGCCGAGGTGCGCCGGAAGCAATGCCCCGTGTACAACGCTGGGTTAGGCAGATTCAAAAAACTTGCGATAGTTTTTCCCAGAGCACCAAATTTATTAATACCAGTTCTTTGATCGACGCACTTCCCCGATCTATAGCTCAAGAAAAAGGCAGGGTTTCGACAGGGGGTGGGTCGAAGTTCCATGTATTTTTACATACGGCATAGCAGTTGCCCGTCACAACGAAAGAACGATCTATTTTCGTTTTTGTTTTCGAAACTTTCACCATGATTGTACTGTCGTCTATGTTAGAGACTTCATTGAACTGGATGTTGTATAGCTCTTGCCTTCGGCATGCCCCCATTATGCCGAAGATTAGTGCAACCTGTAACAATAAACGATATAATAAACTTGAGGTACATAGCCAAGGCAAAAACTATGATTTATGAAGTAGTAAAGTGTAGGTACCTACTACCTAATTTATACACAAAGCGCTTAAACGGAGTGTCTAGATAACTTGCGTGTGTAGTACGTAAGTACTAGGTAGATTAAATAACAGAACTAAAATACACTTACCTTTTCAAAAAGATACAAAATATCTGGTGAATCTTTCAGGAACATCTTTATTTGACCTGATGTAAACGTCAAGGACTTTTTTTCCTTGTGTCCTTCTGAACTGCGTTTCAGGAACGCTATGACTTTTGAATACTTCGTGATATCAATATTGTTGTAGATACTCAGTGTATCATTTTTAACTTTTAATTTGTATTTTAAAAACAAAACACGTTGCGAAACATTAAATTCATGCGTACGTGTATTGTCACAGTGAACTTGCCGCCATTAAAATCTAACCAATGAGAGCGCAGCTGCGCGCGCAGGGCCAATCAGGAGCGAGCGCGCGCTGTTCTTTTTGTAGAATGTTACAACATTAGTGTAGATAAAACACTTTACACTTTACACTTCACAATAATATGGTATTTTTAATCCAAAAAATAATAATTTTAAAACATTGTTAAGTTTCTGACAATAGTAATGAAGCTTTTAGTATCAGAAACATAAGTAGGTGAATCTTATAAAATATTTTTATTTTTATATAAGTACCTAATTCTTTATGTTATTCAAATGAGAAAGCGCTTTGCTTTTCTCTCACTTATTGGTAAGTGATGATAATAATATGAAGTGATGGATGGTTTAAGCGCACTGCACATTGAAAGAACTAGCAGCTCTTCTTTTGTTTGGAAACGATAATGCTACCAATGTTGTTATTATGGTGACAGACAGATAAGTTGGTGGTAGTTAGCCAAGCAGACTTAAGATAGCCCTATTTCCAACCAAACTCAGCACATTAATATGTACATCTATTGGGAATCAAAACTGGGGCATATATCTTTGTCTGGCCTGTGGGATGATGCTAAAAGTTCATCCCAACACTCCTAAGGACAAACAGATGTACCTGGATATAAAAAGCAACTAGGCATTTTGCGAATTAGGGATTATGCGACTAAACAACTCCAAGCAACAAAACGAAAATTATATTCAGTAATTTGCCGACTAGTCATTAATATTGGCATAATTATCAGCTGGGGCACGAGCCTTTCCTATGAACGGATAGGGAGAACAGGGTCATAAACCACCACGCGGGCACTACTGCGGATTGGTTGTTGTTAACGACTGCTAAAGCAGCCGGGACCTACGGCTTTACGTGCCTTCTGAAGCATGGAAGAGCTTGAGATGATAAACTGTGGGTCACCCATCCGATGACCGGCCTTTGCGAGAGTCGCTTAAATGTTTTGTTATCAAATCCATTCGTGTAGCTATTTATAACAGATTTGCTTAGTCGTAAATAACTGATTTGGTTAATAGTAGCAAAACTGATAAACCTTGGCCCTCGCAGAACGGGCGCGATAACCACTGCGCCATCGAGCTCCTGATTAATATGTACCTGCACCTTGGAATCAATCTGGGGCATATAGGCATAGATCTTTGGCCGACTGGTGGGTACACCCACCACAGAGGTCGTGTATAGTGGTACCATCGGATGCTAAAAGTTCATTCTAAGTCCGTACACAATATGTACCTAGATATGAAAAGCATGTGTAAACAACATATAAGTAAACATCAATTTAAAATGTGCGACACTCTGACCGTAATTGGCTTGCTAAAATTTCTAATGTTACTATAGTCCTAATATGCACACTTCAAACAAATTATCTTTAGCAATTTGCCGACTCCAGTCATTGATATGGGCATAGCAGACTACAATTTATTTATTTACCTAATAAACAACTAAAAACATCTTCACTCTGGTACCTACAATAGTTAAAAACCTCAGAACAAATTTTAAGTTTTAATAAAAACCATTCCAAGTGTCATTCGACCAAAGAGTTAGTAATAATATTTATCAATAGTGTTGAAAAGAAGACGCAACTTAGAGCATCTTTCTTTACTTTAGCCTTACGCAACGATAATGCCAATGGAAAAGTACCTCTGGAGGAACTTTTTCAAAAACGTTCATTTGACAGCGTTAGATAGGTTCCCAGCGTCACACCTATGTCACACCTTTGGTCGATACCGCTGTCAAAAACCTACCGCGACACGGATTTAAAAGGAAAACTTCGATCGCTCGTTAGCTCCAAAGATCGATCGTTGCGCCAACGTATTTACCAAATCATTGTCGTTAAAATATTTAGCGCGATACGAAATGTGTTGAACGTGACGTTTTTGGTCGAGGTTTGGTTTTGGTAATGTCGTTCCCAGCTTTTGTAATTTACCGCGATCGAGGCCCAGGCCGTGGTGGAGGAGAGAAGAGCCCAGGTACATGTCTGTACCTGGTATAGAGCGCGTTGTGATTTCTACTTAGGTATATTTTCATCTGCTAGATGGGCCAGAGGTAAAGAGCTGTTCACTGGAAAAACCTGGATGAAATCAGCTCCAAACAGAAGGGTATGGCGTAACATTAAGGGTGCCTATGCCCAGCAGTGGGTAGATACGGGCTAAAAATGATGATGATGATTCTTTTAACCAATGATATATTTGATAATTGAATCTTCAAAAGCCATAAAATACAATTCAATTCAATAAAATTCAATCATTTATTGCATTAAATGCTAACATATTGTGCCGTATTTTGATTTAGCGTAAGTTTTTCTCCTTTGTTTGGCTTTTAATAGCTTGTTCCTCTTTATGTTAAGGGGTATTGGAACGTCTTCCGACTATTATTTTCTATTATGAACCAGGCCTCTCTATTGATGCTAAGACTAAATAGACGTTATCTCGTTATTTCAGAGTCGACACCCACCCCGCCTCCTTCGTTTCGAAGTCGTACATGGCACGCGGTTAAAAATGTATTGAAGAAAAAGTTGGTGTGCAAGCGTCTATACAATACAATTACCAAAGTTACAAAATAGAGTTCCCAACTCATCGACGTTCGACACTCCGATGTAACGTAATAAGCTGCCGACTATGCGCGGTCTTCAATCAAACACTACCGTTCAAATAGCCCGCGAAATCGATTATATTTATTACTTCCTGACTTTGAAATTAAATAACATAATCCTAAATTGGATGACCGTGTTTATTTATAAGTAATTACCAGTAACATGTTACTTATCATTAGTGATGCTTCGAAAAGCACCGTTGTTGTCATGAAATTGAAGTTGTGATAACTGATAAGTCGTATTGGGCTAGTTTGGCGGGTTGTTTATGGCCCAACCTCCCAATGTATCTTTTTCAGTTATAGGACGTCAAGAAACAATGCTCTAAGCAAGAGACTGATGTTAATAATAAATGTTACAAATTTTTATAAAAGTAGTTTTGAATGTGAAAAATATAATAAGATGTTTAAAAATATAACGTCAGTGACAATAATTCTTTAAGTTCTTTTTTGCTTTTGTTGAAAATTACAATATTTACAGTCATTTAAATGTTTTATTCATAATACAGTCCATCAGCTCGTAACAATAAACATAGAGATGATCAAACGGCTTATTCCACTGCGCTCCAAAACCATTGTTCTCATAACTGCGACAATCCATACATTGGTTCCACCGGGCTCCAAAATTATTTTAATTTATTCCACTGAGCTCCAAAATTACTCCATACATTGGTTCCACTGGGGCTCCAAAATAATTTTATTTTACTACACAGAGTTCCAAAACTACTCCATACATTGGTTCCACTGGGGCTCCAAAATTACTTTGATTACTAAATGAAACCTATAAATATTTACTTAGGTAGGTACTTTTATTCCACCTGGGTGCAAATCCATTTTGTTACCGTCATACCGAAATTGTAGGTTCATTGAGGTTTAAAATAAAATATCCAATGCGGAAATTTCCATCAGTGGAACGATTATGATATTTAATTATAATTACCTAAAAATAGTAATTTTGGAGTCCGGTGGAATAATTTTGACACACAATAAAATTACCGTTGGAGCCTGGGTGGAAGGATTTCGTGGAGCGGAGTGGAATAAGCCGATCAAAGATAATAATAAAGAATCCCGCTCGTGGAAGTCTTTTTCAACGCTTTTTACAAATTGTATTTTGTTCAAATTTAGTTTATTTAGTTTGTTAAAATTATATTGTAGTGTATAAGTCACTTGCCCCTTAGCGTATTGCTAAACATGATCTACTTAGTATTAAATCATACATCAAAGACTGCACTCGTTTCGTTTAAAGCGTCTCCCGGTCCCCACATTGCATGGCAACCCTGCCATGATCACAACACAAATGAAAACAATAATGTATTCAACTCTTGGCGAAACAGGAAAACTATTATATGTTATAAACTCAAAATAATAGTAGGTAAACAAATAACTTCCGAAATAGAATTGAAATCAGTAACAACAATTCTCATTGTTTTTAGTAGTAAACAATTTTTAAATAAATCATTTAAATTTTCAAACGTACGGGGATCTACCTACTCGCTTTCGTTTAATGCTCTAATAGTTTTTCCTGACGATTTAAACCTTTTGTATTGTCCATGTCCGTGTCTTTTAACTTGCTGTCGTCATCAACAATATTTTAAATAAGTGTGCGTTTCTTTTGACGCAAAATGAGCTTGCAGAATCTTTTGGTCTGGCGCTTTGATCAACTTTGATCGAAGGTCTGGCTGTTTTTTTTATAATAAGGTATGATAGGTTAGTGTTCGCGTTATCTTCAGAAAACAATATTATTAATTATTTATTGATGAATTTCTCAAATACAAATAGTTAATACCCTACGTAACAAAATATGAACAAACAAGTGTATATAGCTAAGTCAGTAATGCAGAACAGGATGCAAACGTTAAGTAAAATTACAAATTAAATATTCTCTCTTGTGAAATGTGTGACTTTTACGTAACTCTCCATCGTGTTAAAACTCTTGGTCCACATGCAAACCTGTTCAATTGTACGTATCCATATTTACTTAAATACCACAATCTTTCGGTACAACAACAAGACCTTTGCAATAATCTCATTAGCTAAGTTGAAGCTTCAACGATGACGAACTATAATTAATTGTAAATCATATAAATTTGACATTTCTTATTCCATTTTCAAAATCTAAAATCTAGAACGAAAAATTGGTAGAGTCTTTCACCAGGCTAGTCCACTATAAAAAGCATTAAAAAAAACCACTTTAATATCGGAAACACGTTTCATCAATCAATGTATTGTAAAAAAATGCTAGTGCCAATAAAGTGCTACCGAAACTAAAACAAGCTCAGTTACGCGGCCGAATGTATCTATATTCGAAGCTTGAAAAGTGGCGGTCTCAAGTAAGCGCCTTGGCGAGGCCCCGGCGACATTACGCGTATCTGTTAAAAGTAATACCTCTTCCATGACGAGTTGGCTCAAAATAAAGGTGCATTACATCGACAACGGTGGCTGAACACAACAAAGTTGACATTGACCACAAACTCCGCCGTGATTGACCAAACAGCAAGCACAGACGAAATCGTCTTTCAACATTCCACTAATGGGTGTGCGAGTTTGTTTACTCCGCGCCGGTAATAGGTATCGCGTGTCGAAGGACCTGCTGCGACACTGTGACTCATCCCGATAGTTGTAGATGACTACTTCGGCGCGGCTAGCATGGCTTGCGATGATTCACCCTACAACCGGTGACGTCACCACTCCACGCTATTGAAAAACTTTCAGTTTCCCAGTTTCTAGGGATGGGTCGTCTACGGTTTTAACGTCAACGAAACTAGACCGTTATTTTTCGTCCATCGACTAGTCGATCGACTAGTTGAATTCATCGACTAGTTAACGGTGACGTCTTCGTTATGTAGAAGTTCAAACTCACGACACGTCGATTTCTATGACTGAACAAATAATAGATTAGACGGACTATCATCGTAGACAACTTTTTACGAATATTATCTTATTAATTATTCAAATTTTTTTATAAATATAATAATAATATGTATTTTTTTATTTTCAATTTTTTAAAATAACTCCTTTGTGTTATCTACAAAGATTAAATTCGCTTGAAGCTAATTTCAATAGAATTTTAATTTTAGACTCGCTGAGTGCCGTCCATCGACGAGTCGTAGTTTTAGTTTTAGTCGTCAATATGAACTCTATTGCATAATTTAACATAATTCAAATTAGTTTGTATGAACTAATGGACTTTATTAACCGACTACGTTAATGCGTCGTCGTCGCGTTCCCAGTAGATAATAAACATTGTGATTTGTGAACGTTTAGTTTAGCCGTCTAAGAATTCAACTAGTCGACGCGTGGACGATGGACTGTCGAGGCGTTGATTCTACGTGAACCGTTGAATCAACTAGTCCGTTCATTCAACGCCCATCACTACCAGTTTCCCTCTCGTATTGACAATATTGACATGGTAGTCATCCTTACTACGTAATGCAAAAACACAGTCTAATATCTTGCCATTTTAAGCCTGTTTCTAAATATATCGTACCTACATAACGGTATGTGTATATGATCGATCAAACAGGTTTATTTTGCAACAGAAACACAATAATATTTTCATTCGTTCTTCATTGGCAGTGGCGTAATTAATTATACGCCTTGCCTTACCCGACACTAAGGTACACTAAAGCCTATGTTATACAACTGCTGATATTATGCAGTCATGATATCAGCAATTGTATAACATATGTACAAAAAACAATTGTGCAGTTACAATTGTTTTTTGTAGTGCTAAAACAAATGCCAGGCCTGAGCTAGCCCTAGGCCACTGACTGGTTCTAGGGCACGACTTTAAAATTAGTCAGTAATCTTGAAATTAAAAAGAGTCAAAAATAAACGATGAAAATAACAATTAGGTATTGGATTATTTACAATTTGTTTGTTTAGGTTGGTACTTTACCTCATCGCACTAACCTCTTACCTTAATAGACTTTGAACTTAATGTCCTAGGCATTACGACGCCTCGGTGGCCGAGTGGCAGAGCGCTCGGCCCGATACCCGAAGGTCCCGGGTTCAATTCCCAGGTCGGGCAAAATGTATTTCGAATTTTTCGATGCATAGCCCGGGCTTGTGATCATCACCAACCCGCACTTGGCAAGCGTGGTGATTAAGCTATTACCCATCAAATGTAGCGATGACTTGATTTCAATGATAGAGGCCTTTGCCCAGCAGTGGGACAATTATAGGCTGTTTACTTACTTACTAACTTACATTAGGTTAGGTTGAAAAGGTATTGAAGTTTGATAGTTTTGGGTAGGTTGATGTGCAGACGTCTTTACTTAGTTACATATCATTCGTGAATTTTGAAGTCAAAATATTATATCTATTGAAAAAAAACAAAAAAACGGCTAATAGTGTAAGAAAATATCGGCGGGCTGGTTAGAACCACGATAGCTCAATTGGGAGAGCACCTGACCCGGTATGTCAGAAGGGTGCAGGTTCAAATCCTGCTCGTGGAAATTTTTCCAACATTTGAAATGAAATGAAATACATTTATTGGCACACACTACAAAATTACACGATATTCACATTAACAATATAAAACGAAGACAAAAAACGAAACGTGAACTAGGCCCCAGCCTCAGCACATGCACATTTGTGTTTTTGTAATTTGTTCGCAACAAAATTTCGCAAAAAATTATATAACCAAAACATAAACATTTTGGCTAATAGTGGTGTTTATTTAGTTAGTAGGTACACAAAATAAAAATGTCATTCTATTCCGCCTCATTGACATCATGTAACATACTGTCTAACCACAGCTGAACAGCATTTATCAGTCCTATCATTCGGTTATCGATTCTATTGAGTGGTTATATCAGTTGATATACAAAACGAATGCTGTCGACTTAAGTTTCATAATAGCAAAAGATAATATTTTGTTACGAGCAACGAATCACCTTGGTGTATTATCATTACCAGTCTATCTAATTCTTTCATTATAATCTAGGAACAAATCGGTAAAGGGTTTTACCCAAAGAAATAGGCTATTTGACTAACATCGTCAGCCTATAATGTCCCAGAGCTGGACTGTTCCACGCAAACAATTCACGAGTAGGACACGGGGATATTGGGCTTTAAAATTCCGGGAAAGAGAGCTCCGGGACGTCCGCGACGCAAATGGCTGGACGACATCAAAAAGTGGACTGGACTTCGTTAACGCCATTTAAAACCAGCTATATGGGATCGCAGAAAATTTTGTATTGGTACTGATCTCCAAACCTCAGTATGAAGATTGCACTGAATGATGATGAGTGGCTATAAATGACGTTGGCCCAATGCATGTTTTCGGGACCAACGGGTTTACGTGTTCAAGAAGAAATAATGTTCAAGTTATTTATTTGAAAATTTAGTGTTCATAGATGGTCTTAAAATTAAGAAAGTGCTTAAGTACAACTTTTAATTACTCTCCTTGAGTACAACATATTTTACGTGTCTTTAGAAACAGGAAGGAAGGAGGACAGAAGGAGTTCAGACTACTTCAGACAACCTTCGTAAGCTAATAACTCGCCAAAGCCAAGGTTTTGTACTTACACGACCGACGCCGGCTAGCCGCATACCTTTATTATTTTTCAATCAGTCGTCAAAGGTACGCCGAGTGTTATTGGAAATACTAGCGCACCTCGCATACAAACAAGGCTTTTGCCGAACACGAGAAAGTGTGTCGTTGCGTTTGCGTGCATGACAAGCATACATGGGGATAATATGGAAGATGTTGGGCTTAGCTGTGCTTGACCACTTTAACTTTTGGGATTATTGCATTTTATTTGATGTTTTATTTTTGTTTAATCTTGGTACTTTGTCCTACTTCTTCGCAAAGATTTTCCCCAAATCTTTCCATACGTCCACGGGTAAAAACGATTTCTCTGGTCAAGAAATGTGATTTTCTTAGTAATATTAGCTCAATTCGAGCATATTTGCATCATACCAAAAATCTGAATATTTTGAAACAAAAACCCATATTTTCTTGTTTGATTTTCTAAATTTAAAACCAATATATTTAATTTGAGTTGCTTGTTTATTTGATTGAAGTGTGATCGATTTTTTAAAATCAAAATCAGAAATTTCGTCAAAGTAAAGAATACTTTTTAAAACCAAGAAATAAGTTACTTGCATTCAGAACTATTATACTGAAATCAAATAAAAATATTTAATTCAATCTGAGAAAACTCTTTTCTTGAATCTAAATAGCAATTTTATTGGATTAAATAAATATTGCTTTCGCTCAAGCTTTCTGGACTGCAAAAATATATCTTAATCCACAAAAATGGTTTTGTTAAATCGAATTAACCTGTTATTTCAATTCAACATCTTATTTGTGATTACAAAAAGATCAGACTATTGCAATTAACATATATTTATTTAAACCTAGAGGATATCAATTCGATTTAATACAATAGAAATCTTAAATTAACAAAACATATGTCTCTTGATATAATAAAGCATGTTTTTGACTTAAATTATACAATACTAGAACGAAATAACGTTAGCCTGTAGTTAAGATTAAAATGCTTTGAACTGGTTCCACGAGTCGTTATTCCCTGTCTTGAGCTTTCTGGGTTTGGTTGGTCACTGATGCGCTGTTAGTTTTTACCTTTAGTTATTTATTATTGTTATGAGGCTTTTACATTCAGTCCGGCCGCTTTTCGACGCGCGCGCTGTGCGCATGCACTCACCGAGTGTAAAGTGTGTGTCAGTCAGTACTACATTGGTAGTTTGTACCTTACCTACAACCTTACCTTACCTACTAAAGACGTTAGAATGAACGAACTTACGGAGCTGCTACGATCGTGAGTCGTGACTAGTTCCCGATGAAATTGTTAAAACTTTCATAGGTAAGTACCTACCTAATTTGTTTTCCAAAACCTAGTATTTAAAACAAAAATATTTATTATATATATATTTCAGTTCGTATCCATCCATCAGATTATGCGCTGTTTATATGCCTTTGTTGTTGTGTGTTGTACCTATGCCAAGGTTTAAGCCAATGTTAGTGCTGTTTTTAATGATGGAAGAATTCTAAACAAATTTTATTATGTAATGCAAAAGACTGTTTAAATTAATGTCCTTCAGTCATTTAAAGTATTGTAAAGGATGTAATTTTAAATTAATATAGATGTAAGACAACATCAAATACATTGCTCTGATCTAAAGTAAGTAGCTAAAGCGCTTGTGCTATCAAAATTAGAATCAACGAAGGCACCACATCCACCCCGACTTGAAACAAATGCATGTTTAAATAAAAGACACCTTTTTTCCGATGCAGGAATAGAACCCGTCACCCTTGCGGAAAAGTCGGATTCGTAGCTTGTGCTGCGCCTATCTATTTTTATACTCTTTATTTTTTATAATAAAAATATCTATTTTGCAGAAACCAATCAAGCAGTTATGGTTGCAAAACAATACAGAGCCATGGGAGGAAGTGGACAAAAAAGGAGAGCTTTGTTTTAAGAACGAAGACTGACTATGACACTCTTTACAATGTCCTGGGAGAATCGAATATTCTTTGACCAAAGAAGTGACGTATGTAAGTATATTTTATTATTCTCATAGCATAGCATAAAATCAAACGATCCTATTGGTGCCTCGCTTCACAGCTAGCTTAGCAAATCTTTGGTTTATTATTTTTTATAAAATGAACTCTTTAATAATATTGCCGTAGTTCATTTGGTATAAATGAAGGTCATCTTTTTATTTCAGTAAATGATCCTCACAAATGTATTGGAGGTTGGGACATCAAGTACCAGGAAGGCTCACGAAGAAAGTTAAATTCTCGACAAAAAAGCTATCGATAGCATATTTTTTTTATTTTACATTATTACAATTATCTACTGAGTTTATAGGCAAAACTAGTGCGTGCTAATATATCTTAATCAAATTAGCTAGTGAATAATAAACGTAAATATTTACAGATTGCTGGTGACGTTGACAACATGATTGCCATACCTACAGAAAGAAAAGGCTTCATTGAAAATTTTGAAAAAACCAGCAGATAATGTTCCCGGAGATATCAATAGATATTTTTTATTCATTACATGACATGAAAAGTTCAAAACGCAATTAATTTAAGTATAAGTAAAATTATAAATAAACAGTAAATTTGTAATAATGACTTTCAATTATTCTATGTATTTGTAAGTGTTCCATTTAAAACGTTTTATAGCTTTGTATAAAGAGGTTTTTATCGATTTTCAAATTTGTAAGTAACACATTTATTTATATGAAAATTAAGGGTGTTCCTGCACCTTCAGTCTTTTTAATATACCATGGGTAGTATGACATTACTTGCCAGTGCCATAGCAATGCAATCTTAAACAGTGTTTAAGAATCTTATTCTATGATACTGATAATGTCACCCTAGCCATGCTATGTAAAAAAGAATAGAAGGTGCGGGAACATCCTAAACTTCCAGAAATAAAACGTTTTGAATGAACAACATCTCTCTATTTGACCGAAGAATTTATCATGTTATTTCAAAACATTAACGTCTTCAGAGAAAACAGTTGTATTATCTTAAAACAAGAAATAGAGTTGATTTGATATAAATTACAACAGTTATTGAGAGAAGGCGTTATTGTAGTTAAAAGAAAAACACATTTTCTTTAATAAAAAACAACATTCATTTAGTTTGAGAATTTATAGAATTAAATAAAGAAAAACTATTTTTTCATTCCAAGAATATATTTACTTATTCCAAATTATTATTAACTTATTATAAATTGCATCTAATCTTGGAATAATACTTCCACCTATTGTGTCAACAAAGGCAAGGATTCAATTAAAGGAAGTAAATATGTGGATTCAAGAAAATAATAATTTGAATAGAGAATAAAATATTTAATCGAAACAAACAAAACTAAACTCATTCTAAAGTAATATAACCAAGATTATGTTAAATTTATATTTGAGAAAATATTATTTTCAGTATATATGAGTGAATCATTTTGTTGAATTTAATAAACTTGCTTTCACTGGAATAAATTTGTCTTGTTTTAAATAATCTGTTTTTACCGTGTCTCCTTAATCTTTGGCGTTCTCCCAACAACATCAATAAATCGTAAGTGTCATAATATACAGAGGTTCAACTCACGCACGTGGAAATTATGTCAACAGTTTTTCTGAATTAGGTATCACTACATAGTATAAAACGAAGTCGCTTCCCGCCATCTTCCCGCTGTCTGTCTGTCCCTATGTATGTATGCTTAGATCTTTAAAACTGCGCAACGGATTTTGATGCGATTTAATAGAATGATTCAAGAAGAAGGTTTATATGTATAAAACATGCATATAATTGGACACGGATAAGATACGGGGTTTCCCTGTGTGGTGCCGGGGATAAAGAATTGCACCACCCCCTCTCTTCCCGTGGGTGTCGTAAAAGCCGACTAAGGGACTATTCCAGAGGATGGGCAGCAGCATCTCTCTGAGGTTACCCTCAACCTACTGCGATCGCCAACCCGCCTGCCAAGCGTGGCGATTACGGCAAATACCCCTCATATCCTTGGGGGAGGCCTTTGTCCAGCAGTGGACGTCTTTTGGCTGAGATGATGATGATGATGATGATGATGATGATGATGATGAAGATACGGGGTTCACTCAAGCGGACGAAGTCGCGAGCGGACCGCTAGTTAATTATATTAATCATTAGCATTAGATAAAATCCATCCATAGGGAAGGCTCGTGTCCCAGCAGTGGGGACATAAAATGAGCTCATGATGATGATTAGATAAAAAACAATTGACTGACTCATTCATCAACGCCCAGCCCAAACCCTTGGATCTAAAAAGTTGAAATTATGCACAAACGTTCCCTTTATAGGCAAGAAATAAGGCCATATTTTTCGAAACTTTCTAGATACCACAGGATACAGGTGTTTGGGTACACGGACGAGGTCATGGGCAGACGCTAGTCTATAAACGTCGAGATTATCTCTCCAACGTTTTCACAGACGCCTAATTAAAAATATTAATGAACATTTAACTTTACCGTTCCGAATCTAGTCGACAGGTCCGAATTAACATTTCTTAGTAATTAAACGCTGATAATGCTATTTCGAGTCTTCGATGTTTACTTGACGACTATCTGACTGGTGAACATGACGGAATGTAAAAGTCATCATTATAGCCTATAAACGGCCCACACGGTACACCACAACCACACAAGCCGGGAACCAACGGCTTAAAGTGTGCCTTCCAAAGCAGCTGGAGATATTTTAATTTGGTAACCCAAACGGCGACCCAGCATTGCGAAATCTGCAAAACTGTATTCTAATAATTCAACTGTAAGGATCAAATTGTATAATTATGTGAGTGCACTTATGAGACAATATCTAAAGAGAAACATGCACAAAGCAAACATTACGTTACTTAAACGAAATGCCATTAAAATTCTCGGCAGCGATTTCAAAGTCACAACTAATGTACAATGTACAGTCGAGTTCAATAATATGTATACACTTTTGACAGATGTTGATTCTTATTACAAGGTAAATAAAGGTTACTAACTGTCAAAAGTGTATACATATTATTGAACTCGACTGTACATGTACATGTATAAACAAAAAGTGCACATGACGGCTGGAGGTCGGTCATAATACGTCATACATAGCCGTAGCCGACCGCAAACTTCCTACAACATACAAATCACATTACGTAGTGATTCATATACTATTACTAATGAGACTTGATGGACCAAGTCTACATACACGCTCATACTATTATGATGACACACTAATGTCTATTTAAAAATACTTATTACGATTTAAATATTTTTTTGTATTAGCACACTAATTGGTATACAACTAGGTACGTTATATACCTAAGTTACAGCTCGCTGGATGGCGTTCCGGTTGCGACCGTGTTGATTCAGGACTTTGGATTGGTGATCAAATTAAAAAGTATCTCGAGTTTTGTGCGTCTGGAGTCACATTATGCAGTTGTTTCGTTCTATAAGTTACTGAGCCGTCAAATGATCATACGTCCCACTTGATGTATAACAGCCTGGGACCCACCACTAGGAACAACACGCGCGCAAAGGCAACCTTGAAATTTTTGTTGTTACAATATCCATATGCCTTGTCATCACTGGATTATTTCAAGGGACCGTAAAATGTGGCAAAAGTATGGGGAAACCTTCGTCCAGAAGTAGGGCACTTACTGCCGATATGATAATAATGTACCCTATTTCATTAATTTTTATTATCAGGTATTATTATTAAATCGGAACAAAGAAATGAAAAACAATGCTGTTTGACGGTAAAAATAGGTGATACGCTATCACCATAAAGTCGCTATCTAGTGCAGTTCTGAGCAGAGATATTATCAAATCAATGAAAACACGAGTAAGTATAACAAGACTTTATAAAATCCGAATTTAGTTTTTCTTAAAATATTTATAGACTAAAAATAATACGTTAATAAAAAATAACACAATCGTAGAGGAGTTGTGGTTGCTAATGTTGCGACACTGCGTCCTGCGAGCAGCCGACGACTGTTCTAACCGGAACCGCGTCACACCGACGACGACACGACGACGAGACGGCGGAAATAGACCTACCCGCGGAGTTTTACGAAACCGAGCTATTCCTAAGAGCGGGCCATAAATCTCAGCCGATGCAATAACGATGACATTGCACTCGGGAACTCCATAGTGTGAAGTGGATGTATTTTCAACTAGCGCGGCCCGCTTGCAGCTTCGAATGCGTGAAGCCCCGGTCCCGGTACTTAAAAGGAAAGATTCATAGAAACTTAAGGCGACGCATTGGAAAATACGCGGCGGGATCTTGATTTTTCCAAACAATTACAAAACATATGAAAGTGATATGATGTGATTGGATCCTAGCTTCTCTATACCTGTAACCATAATACATGTACATTTTTATCTAAACCGGAGTAGCGGGGGCATTGGTGACCTGTAAAACGGGTTTTTTACAAAAAACCTATCTCAGGCTCCAGTCTCTCACATAATGGTTCTAATATTATGTTATATTTGTATTGTACTCACTTATTGTATCACCTTTATGTGAAAGAGAAATAAATGACTTCTTATCTTATCTTCTTATCTTATATTTGATGACATAATTTTTTAATTTAATTGACTTCATTTTGCTAGTTGCAGAAACACGATTTGTTAACTTTTACAACAGAAAAAAAAACAAAGTTACCTCTTTTAGAACATAGATTTGCACTTTACAGGCAATCCAGACCGATTTGGGCATCTAAATTTTCTTAGTAGATGTCTTAACACACACTTCAATATGCTAGTTCATTTTTTTAAACTTATTTGTTGAGTGGTAGAGCCACGCTGCGTTGCAGCACGAAATGGGCCGGCTCGCCCGGCATAATACCACCCTCTCACAGAATATCGGCGTGAAACAACGGCACTCGTTGCTGTTGTGTTTCGTCCGGTGAGTGAAAGTACCGGAGGCCCATCTCTCACCCCTCCCCCCTCCCAATTCCTACTCCCTCCTCAAGATCCAACTCCTTCCTCAGGGTTGGCAACGCATCTGCGATAACTTTGGTTTTGCGGGTGTCCATGGGCGGCGGTGATTGCTTTCCATCAAGTGACCCGCCTGCTCGTTTGCCTCCTTTTACAATAAAAAAAAAAAAAATGTAGAAAAATAATAGGTAATAATAGGTAGGTAAGTAATTGGAAAGAAAAAAAAACAGTTTTTCTTATGGTACGGGACGCAAACGCTCCGTATTAGATTAATTGTTTAGCGATGCGTCGCCTTAACAAAAAAGTTATTTCCACACCACAGCTTGGGTTCACACAAAACAAAACACACACAGAAAGCAAATACAAAAAGTTGTTGCAAAGTGGAGTTACGTTTAAAAAATATTTGTTCCATAGGCTGGCTGGAGCAGGTCTCCGGAAGATCGAATCCAGCTAACCTAAGGTGGAATAGGCACCTCACGTTTACCATGTCGTCCATGTAGAATAAAGGATTACAGAGTGAAACACACTTTTTACTATATTCATCACTTTCAGTCAGCATTAGTTACGTGTCGTATGTGACAATAAGGCCGAAGTAAGCGTACTACAACCACAGATTTCGATGTAACTTGGCAGCGTTTTTTTTTTGGAGTTTGCTGATTGCCTCAAACGGCCTTTTCAGCTTCACCGGGCTTTTTTGAGGGCAGCAAGAAACAAGGGTTCCTCAAGCCGTGTGAAACGAATCACCTTCGGAGGTGGAAGAGCTAGCGCCTGTCCCCGTGCCCTGACTCTCCGAGGGTTTCGGATCGGATCGGATTGGCAGCACACTCTGAATTAAGATACAGCAAGTTTTCACTTTGTTGCATACTTTCGCGGAGGCAAAGCCGCGTGCGAAAGCTGTAATAGTAGACGTAACCCGCAACCGCAGAACAATAAATGGCGGTGGGGGTGGGTAATTCCGCAGTACTTAGCGTCTGCGAACGTTTCTTTATTAATCTGCAATCTATAATATGAATCTCAAACCG
This sequence comes from Eudonia lacustrata, assembly GCA_947562085.1. NCBI lineage: Eukaryota > Metazoa > Arthropoda > Insecta > Lepidoptera > Crambidae > Eudonia > Eudonia lacustrata. Next base: position 2,150,872 of record OX387318.1, read on the forward strand.
CTCTGTGGTTACACGGGTTACGTACCTATTCTATTCGGTTTGGTTCCGTATTAGAGCTTGTTCTAAATCCATCTGGCTAGCTACGCCCATCTTATCTGTCTGTCGCCATAGCATTTTGAAAAGTGTTAAAAATATTTTCCACTATGTAATGATGATCCATCAATGGCTCTTCCAACTTAGCATGCAAAATATAAATATTTTCAGTTTTTCAAACAACAAAATGAAAACAAAAACTACATTATCTATTTAGGCTTAGATGAATGATTGGTCTCGCTGCGGTCGAGCGCACCAATCATTCATCTAAGTATATAGGTATATCTGGTGAAATTTACGCCTCGAATTTGTTTTTATTTTTGAATTAATAATAACAATGTTTTGCATCATACTAGGAAACGTCATCCATCATTGTAATGATCTATTTTTCTAAGTAGGCCCTATTTTCACGTGCGCCCCAATATGCCTTCACTTAATCACGACCACTACCACTAAAACATCGGAAGTGACGATTCCCGCTAGACTGTTTGCGAGCCATCGATCCGATCCGAACTCCTCGGAGAATCTAGTATGGGACGGGGTCACTCACACTTGCGTAATGCCATGCTTCCTGGAAACCCTCTAACTTTTTTTTTAAATCACTCGGTTTGAGGAACCCTGAAAGTTTCTCGCCGCCCCCAAAAACCTCCGGTTACGCTGTAAAAGCTATAGGCGGCCAATAAAAATCTCTTTCAAAAAGAAAAGTTTGCGAGCGAAGCAAAAGAAAGTGAACTATTGATGAACTTGACGCTTGAGTTTTAAAAAACAATAACAAAAGCGCTTTACTATGTACAGAGTACAGACTGCCTGACCTGCACATTAGACTATCCATAACTGACAAAATTCAGTAAATGTTCAACCTTATGCCATAGACATACAGTTCAAACTCATTGAGGAAATTTGACAGATGTGGCAGTTTGATGTGCAGGCGTGTGTGTGTGTGTAACGAAACAGCATCGATAAATCTAATGTTCCATTTATTAAAGTAAGGCCCTATTGACAATTGGACACGTGCGTCCCAATATGCCTTCACTTAAGGCGACGCATTGGAAATTTACGCGGCGGGGTTCTTGATTTTTCCCAACAATTACAAAACATGTGATATTTGATGACATGATTTTTCATTTAATTGACTTCATTTTGCTAGTTGCAGAAACACGATTTGTTAACTTTTATAACAGAGAAAAAAATATCAAAGTAACCTCTTTTAAAACATAAATTTGCATTTTACAGGCAAACCAGACCGATTTAAGCATCTAAATTTTCTTAGTAGATTAGTCTTAACACACACTTCAATATGCTGGTTCATTTTTTTAAACTTATTTGTAGTTTTAATAGGAAGGAGAAAAAAAACAGTTTCTCTTATGGTACGGGGCGCAAACGCTCCGTATTAGATTAATTGTTTAGCGATACGTCGCCTTAATCACGACCACTACCACTAAAAGATCGGCATCGGAAGTGACGATTCCCGCTAGACTGTTTGCGAGCGAGGAAAGTCGACGCAGCGTGTGTGGGCAGGCGGGCACGCGATTAGCATTTGTGCTAGTGATCGGGCACGGCGGCGCAGTGGCACGTGGAACAGACACGTGGTAAGGGACAATAAGGTATAAAGGTTTACTACACAAACATTTATAGTATCAAGGAAGAAAAAAAATTTGGTGAAGCGGCGTCATTTGCCTACTGTTACGTTAAAAATAAGTTTTGCGAACAGAAAAGTACAGACAATTTTGGCTGCGGAATCACGCATGGAAAATTAATTTAAGTACTACAAATTTTTCTGCATGTGTTCAAGAGGGTGCCGCGCGGACGCAAAACTGCGAGCTTATAGGCATAGCTAGCGATCGGCGCGTGGATGAATTTGATGACTTTACCACGGGATATCGAAATTCATTTCGCCCTTTGACCTATGGTCGACAAACATTTGGCCTTTCTGTTACTGATAGAAAAAACAATTGACTTAACTATATTTTGTCGATAAAACCATTGAAATTTCTATATTATTCATCGAATGAACGTTTGGTCGAATGGGCGTTTGGTAAAGTTTGGGCTTTAAGCTTTTTATCGCTTGTCAAATAGATCTAAGGCCTCTCGATCTTGATGGGATTAAAAATATTGTGCTTACTTATTAATTTTGTTATACTTATTTAATGGAGTTTATGAAATTGTGGGTAGTTGTTAATAATGTGTAATTAGTTGTTAATAATGTGTAATTAGCAGTAGGTACAATGCATGCACCCTAGTATTTTCTTAGCTTTCTCCCAAAGAGGAGTTTACAATTATTTTTACTAAACGTCCATTCGACCAAACGTGAACGTTTGGTTCGATCAAATAGGAATGTCAATGGTTATATCGACAAAATATATTTTAGTCAGTTGTTTGTTCGATCAGTAACAGAAAGGCCAAATGTTTTGTCGACCTTATGTCAAACGGCGAAATGAATTTCAATATCCCGTGGTAAACTCGACGACTACTGCTTGATTAATGATGAATTTGAACATGAATACGCACGCACACTAATAGGTAACTGTACAGAGTAGGCTGGTGATTTAATTAGAGCAATGTTTAATTTCGTAAAATCATAGGCGTTTGGGTAAAAAATAATAAAAGTCTTAAGTAATATTTTTATAATCATATTTTTTAAATGAAAAATTAGACAACAGCGGCCTGCGGAATATCAATACAAACATTTTGATGTCGGATTATTGTTTCATGTGCTATATTTATAAAGTTTCTAAAGAAATAAGTTTTTAGATAACATTACTTTTACGTATTGTTCATGCAATTTCTGGGTATTTGTTTCAATTTCCAAGACAACCATGGCCTTGTGAAAGGATCAAGCTAACCTACACTAGTCCTTTTTATGTATATGACCTATTCAGCCCCTAGCACCAGTGACTTAAAAACACGTAAATTTTCAAAATTCCGCGCGGCTATTATTAGCACTCGACGACTGTCAATAATTGATTTGCGTGGGAAAGAACAAAAAAACACACTTCTATTCAAATCATTACTTAAGATTATGTTTACAAAATTTTTAAATGACTAATTTTTAAACATCGTTGCGCGCTCCTATTTAAATCTAAACTAGGTAGCATAGACGCGGAACAGGTTTTTAGATTAATAAGGTAGGTACGTTTACACTAGGGTTACCAGCCGTAACAAACATAATACATTTTTGTACGATATAGGTAGGTACTTCGAGTCTGCGTAATATATGTATACTGCTGAAAATATGGGAATATTAGTTATACTACGACAAAATACTTTAAATATTTTTAAACTTTTTATTTACTGTGCACAAAATACGATATTTTAAAGCTTATTCTTTACAATACTAAAGTCAATCAGTCTAACTTGTATTGACAACCCTGAACACATACAATCACATTAATTGGTAGAGAGAGAGATATTAAGAATTTTTACTACTAATATCTATCTGGAAAATAATGTCTTCACAATAACAATTACTCCTTTGCAGTTTGCGGACGAATGTGAAATGACTCTGATTTGACACCACAACGCGGCAACGCGACAAACACATGCGACAACGGTACCTACGAAAAGCTCTGTCTAACAAGCACAAAGATAAATGAGAGAACATTATCATCGGAGTAATAAATAAACTGCCGGTTTAAACTACGTTATGGTTCGTGTATTTCTAGAACGGTTTAGTTAGTTGACACTAAACCGTTTGACGATGGCATTTACTCTTGCCCATTAAAAACACATGAACGAACAACTCATTATCATTCACGAAATTGCGTGAACCATTAACATATAAGATAATCAAAAGACTAGATATTTCAAGAAAACTATGTTCTTAAATATAGGTAGGTACAAAATTTGGTACTATAAAAGTCCTGAGAACGTTTTAGAACGTGCTAATTTGTGTACATGATTAGCACTATAATGATGTTGAAAGAACCCCGTTTAAAGAACCCCGAATAGGCTCTAGTTTTATCACTGATTTATTCTATAAACATTAGATAAAGGCTCTCACGGTGATTAATCAACTGTGTAGTTGAAACCTAAAAGTACCGAGAAATACTTTTTGGTACTGAAATAGTGCTATCTGCAGCATGTATATCACAAATTTGCACTATAAAAGTAACTAAAATATGTTTATAGTGCTTTTTTGCACCGTAAATAATTCCAGTGATCTTTTTTATCACAATCTTAATCAATAATTTTTTTCGTGTTTGGTCGTGTATCGTCGTGAGTGTTACAAAAATCAACAAATAACAACAACAAAATATATTATTATGCTTTATAGTTCATTCGCCGATGTAATAAAAAGGAAAGCACACTACGCAGCTCTGCCGTAACTAGCACTTGCGAAATTAATTGTATTGATAAAATCATTAGTGCCGATTTCAAATTTGACAATGCGCCCTCGTAATTTTCTTGTTTTAATTAAATTAAAATTAATAAAATAAGTACTTTGTCCGACTATGGCTGCTATAGTGCACATTGGCTCCAGCCGTGCAGCTAATGTGCTATCATGGCAGAAAACAGCAGCCATATTTCCTCGTCTGTCCATAACGTATAACAATGGTTAAATCAATTGTTATACCATAATATGGCGTTTCGACAGACTAGGGGATAATTTCGTTTCGATTAGGGTTTTCAATGAATTATTAATTTTAGTACTTTTTTGACATGATTTAGTATCGTAGCAGTAACACAAACTCACCTATAGAGCTATTTAGAATTGAAGTTATTTAGCAGCTGCACTAGAAGTCGCTATGGTACTGTTAAGTACTATAGAAGAGTTATCTTGATTTTTACAGAACTGGCTCCATAGCGATGTTGAGGGAGCTTGTAAGAAGATATAACGTTACGTAATGGTTGTGCATGGTACTTTTATAGTGCATATTGATCCTGTAATAGTGTTTTTGGCACTCCTACAATACTAGTACTGTAAAAGTAATTTTCACGCATTATTAATGCAAAATAGATACACAAAACTGTTAATAAGGTCATCTATAGTACTAAATAGTACCATAATAGCTTTTATCTACACTAATGTTGTAACATTCTACTTATTGTTGTATGTTTCCAATACTTGACTTATAATTACTACTGTTATAGCGCAGACAACAAAACACTCAATTTAAGCAATTTCAGACGATGGTATAATATCCACATCGATATCGTAAAACCTCATTATAACATCAATAAAACGCGACCAATTAACCTGGCGAGCCTTATGTCAAAATCCTCATACAAGTTGTATAAAAATTTGATATTAGGCTGGCTTTTAAAAACAGTTGGGTTATACGTGAAAACTTCGTCGAAACTACTAAACTTACATACACAAAACTCTTTGGTAAGATCTTGTGCCAATTAAATAAAAAAAACAGCGCGCGCACGCTCCTGATTGGCCCTGCGCGCGCAGCTGCGCTCTCATTGGTTAGATTTTAATGGCGGCAAGTTCACTGTGACAATACACGTACGCGTGAATTTAATGTTTCGCAATGTGTTTTGTTTTTAAAATACAAATTAAAAGTTAAAAATGGACAGCGACGATGATATTTGTACGCCTCCGGATATTCTAGAATTGGCAACAAAAGTAACTCACAATCTTTTGCCAGAAAAATCTAGAAAATTATATGAAAAAGAATATAATAACTTTTTGGCATGGAAGATCGAAAAGAAAACTACATCATTTTCTGAAAATGTCATTCTTGTGTATCTCAAAGACCTCTCCGACAAATTCAAGCCATCTTCTATGTGGGCTAAATATTCTATGCTCAAGTCCACACTGAGTATCTACAACAATATTGATATCACGAAGTATTCAAAAGTCATAGCGTTCCTGAAACGCAGTTCAGAAGGACACAAGGAAAAAAAGTCCTTGACTTTTACATCAGGTCAAATAAAGATGTTCCTGAAAGATTCACCAGATATTTTGTATCTTTTTGAAAAGGTAAGTGTATTTTAGTTCTGTTATTTAATCTACCTAGTACTTACGTACTACACACGCAAGTTATCTAGACACTCCGTTTAAGTGCTTTGTGTATAAATTAGGTAGTAGGTACCTACACTTTACTACTTCATAAATCATAGTTTTTGCCTTGGCTATGTACCTCAAGCTTATTATATCGTTTATTGTTACAGTTGCAATAATCTTCGGCATAATGGGGGCATGCCGAAGGCAAGAGCTATACAACATCCAGTTCGATGAAGTCTCTAACATAGACGACAGTACAATCATGGTGAAAGTTTCGAAAACAAAAACGAAAATAGATCGTTCTTTCGTTGTGACGGGCAACTGCTATGCCGTATGTAAAAAATACATGGAACTTCGACCCACCCCCTGTCGAAACCCTGCCTTTTTCTTGAGCTATAGATCGGGGAAGTGCGTCGATCAAAGAACTGGTATTAATTAAATTTGGTGCTCTGGGAAAAACTATCGCAAGTTTTTTGAATCTGCCTAACCCAGCGTTGTACACGGGGCATTGCTTCCGGCGCACCTCGGCGACCCTTCTCATAGATAGCGGTGGTGATTTGACCGCACTGAAACGACACGGGGGGTGGAAGTCTTCTACTGTGGCTGAAAGCTACATTGATGAGTCTTTAATGAATAAAATTCAAGTCTCAAATACGATCTTGAACAGAATAGAAAACAAGTAATTATAAATATTCCAACTCCGTCTACGAGCTCTACTGCTTGCCCCGCTACAGCTGCTGGATCAATAAATAACATTAACTTTCAAAATTGTACCATCTAAAATTTAAACAATTATTATAAATAAACTATTGTCAGCTTTTACTCTTGTTGTTTGACTAATTGCATTAGTGAAGATAAAGTAGTGTATGCAATTGCATATAACGCGGGTATTAAAACACTCGTTACTATTATGAAACTCGCTGCGCTCGTTTCATAAACTCACACTCGTGTTTTAATACCCTTCATTATATGACAGTTGCATAAACTACTATTATCACACTAATATTATAAATGCGAAAGTTTGTGTGTATGTATGTGTGATATTTGTTGCTTCTTCACGCTGCAATGGATGGATGGATTTGGATGAAATTCGGCACACGGATAGTTTATAACATAGAATATATATTATATGATTCTTTTTATCCCGATATTCCCACGGGAACGGGAACCACGCGGGTGAAACCGCGAGCGACCGCTAGTAAGTTTATAAATGTAAAACATCGTTGGTTTAAAGTAAAGTAGGTACTTAGTCCCTAGCCTTGGTTATGGCTACTCAAAACCATTGGAGGCACAGTGGCCTACCGTTACTCCATTATGAGACGTCTCGAATTCTACAAGCTAACGAGCGTAAGTGGCAACATTAGCGGGGTCGTCGACCCGCAGGTCAGGCTCGACTCCCAGCTTGCGAGCACCTCGCTGCAACTTGGGCCTCGTTTCAGCAAAAAGCTAATATGCATAGGCTCTCGTTAGTAGTAGAAGGGGAGTGATCTACAATTTCCCGCGTTCAACCAGAGTGTAATATTTGTCGCGGGAAGCAGCTGGATGCGAGCAGCACAAAACCAGTCGTTGTGGAGATTGTTAGAGGAGGCCTTTGTCCTGCAATGGACTACTCTTTGCTGAGATTATGATGAGGAAACTTTGACTTTTTGGAATATTTAACCTATTGAGTTAAGAAACCTTTACGGCGTACCAGTGTCGCGAGAACTATGGTAGCTTTCAAGTAGGTATGGGTGCTAAAAGATATCCTTATCACTTTTAAGATGCGTTTACCAACTCTATGAGAAGCTGGAGTGATAAAAGTACCTAGGTACATAGGTTGACTAGTCAATTCTAGCAATTATTATCATCAGCCCCTCTCGCCCCACTGCTGGGCATAGGCTACTCTTTGTTTATGCCATTCGTCTCGATCCTGCGATAGTCTGGGCCACGTGCAACTCACCCGCGGTCTTGGTTACTTAATACTCTCTCGTAGTCTGAATGCTTCATTGAAATCTTTTCTATGTAAGTAACAGATTGATATGATATTTAAATCGGATAAAGCGGTATCATTAAATATTATATGATTTATTAGATTGAAGATCCTCTAGGGTTCAACTTTCGAAATCGTAATGTAGTAAATAATCGACTAGATTCAATGTAGGTATATCAAGTTTTTTCGAAGAATTTATGACCTAGACTTTTATTAATTAAAAGTACCTACATACATTGGGCCTCTGCGTCGGTCGTTTACATTCAATTTACAGATGCATTCGCCGCGGTATTTAGGGCAAAGCCAAATGCTTTTAACAATGTGATTAATAATACATGTGTACGTCTACGAACGTACAGAAGAATAAAACCCTTCAGTCTGGCAGGCAACTCTGGCGTCATCGCTGCTTAGACAGGTGACGTCATTTTATTGTTATGCGTTCACCAAAAGAAACAGATGAACCGCTTCGATACGAACACAACCATTTGTGAGGAATTAATTATTAACGCCTCCGTGGTTTTGTGTTTAAGATAAGACCCTCATACCCAGATGTCTCGAGTTCCATTTCCAGGAGCGGATCCGCCTGGCTAGCTACCACTTATCTAATTAAGTATGTCGAGCACCGGACTCTGGTGTTGAAGCTACATTATTACGGTCTCGAAGATTTTGCACTAAATTTAATACAGTCATATCTCAGCTCTAGAACTCAAACTGTCGATATAAATGGTACTAAATCATCTGGTTCTCATGTAATAATGGGAGTTCCACAAGGGTCGATTCTTGGTCCTTTTCTGTTCTTGATTTATATTAATGACTTACCATTCTTTGTAGAGAATTTCTGTGAAATTGTATTATTTGCAGATGATACTTCACTCATTTTTAATGTGACTAGGTGTAGGACTAATTATTAAAATGTAAATAAAGCTCTTTCAGAGGTACTCCATTGGTTTACTATTAATAATTTACAGCTTAACGCTAAGAAAACAAAATGTATTAAATTTATATTACCAAATGTCAGAAATGAACCAACCAATATTAGAATAAACGGTGATCAATTACATTTGGTAGATTCTACAGTCTTTTTAGGCATTACCCTTGACTCAAAACTTCAATGGAATCCTCATATATCGAAATTGGCCGGTAAACTCAGTTCTGCTGCTTATGCCATTAGAAAAATTAGGCAGTTAACAGACGTTGAAACTGCTAGAACAGTTTATTTTAGTTATTTTCATAGTGTCATGTCGTATGGCGTCCTACTGTGGGGAACAGCGGCTGATATTGAAACTATATTCATTTTACAGAAACAAGCAATAAGAGCAATCTATAAACTAGGATCACGAACTTCCCTAAGAAATCTTTTTAAGGAGATTGGTGTCCTGACAGTTGCATCTCAATATATTTATAATTGTATAGTTTTTGTACGTTGCAACATCAACTCCTTTACTAAACACGGTGACGTACACAATTTCAATACTAGAAATAAGACAAAACTTGTAATGCCACTGTTCAGGTTACAGAAGGTACTTGGTTCTTTCTTGGGGCAAGGTATACTCTATTACAATAAAATACCAAATAATAATAAGATGTAAATTTGTTAACTTACATTTTTTATTTTGTTTTTTTTACATGTTGTGGTTGTCTTATATATATTTTTTGTGTTTATTTGTAATGGAAAGTGTTCTGCTATGATAGGGCATTTTCCAATATTTTTGACGCTGTAAGGGAGAAAAGAGCTGGACACTTGCTGAGTTTCTTGCCGGTTCTTCTCAGTACAAGATCTCCCGCCCAGAGTAGATTTACGAACCGATGGCATGGCATAATGACATTCACAAGAGCTACTTGTAGCCTAAACTGAATAAATGATTTTGAATTTTGAAATTTTGAATTATTTTGAATTTTTGCTATAACATCAATGTTATAATAGCAGCATTGTTGTGTTCCGACAGTTAGTGATAAGATAGCCAGTTCCTCAATGGATGAGGGTTCCGGTTAAAGTGCGCCGAGTGCTTACCCGTAGAGAATAATAAATACTAGACAAATACAGACAGACGTGAGATATATTCTCAGTCACACACTCCGTGAATCACTTCGGTGACGCAAGAGCCGCTGACTAAATACGTAGATGATAACGTCTGTTATTGCTTCCTCTTTGCTTGCACACCTTGCTAACTGCACTGTGCACTGTAAAATGAAGTAAATTGTTGCTTAAATACCATACAATGACAGTGGCAGAAAAAAAATGAAAAGCTTCCAGTAGAAGGAAGGATTACAATTAAAACGGTAGCAATCTGTTTTGCGTTAATACTGTTAAACTGAAATAAAATTATTCGTAATATGTGAAAGAATAAATAGTAAGTAGGTTTTGTGCGAAAATATGTCCTGAATGGGATCAATCGCTATACTTACATGTAATAAATAACATTCGAAAAACCCAAATAATTACTCGCCAAAGAACGAGATTCATCATACGCTAAGCAAAATATAAAAGCTAGAACCTACTTACTACCTGGCTGGGATAAAAGAATACAGATTTCTTCTCTTCTTTCTCCAAATTATACTATTGTACATGAAATAGAATAGGTACAATACAAGTAAATACTGCAGGACCAGGTACTAAGTAATTATCATCCTAGCGTGATTGTTAGATTGCTAAAGATTTCTGCACTAATCGTGATGTTATACCTGAAGCTAATTAACATCGTCTTAAAGACAATAATTGCTTTATCGTTATATCATCTTGATCATCACGATGACTCATTGTTTAATGTTGTATGTATTGTTCGTTGCGCACAGATATCGCTTTAATTCTGTATTTATTTATTTAAACTTTAGCAACATAAATATTACATGGCAGACTTAATGCCGGAGGCATTCTCTACCAGTCAACCATAGGGTAGTGCTGAGATAACATTGGTAGGTGCAATCAAGATATATTATAAATAATTTAAAATATTATATACACATAAACATATACTATGTGTATTGTAAATACGTATCTGGCTGTGGAACTAATTACTTGTTGTAAGTAATTATTACTTAGTAAGATACATTAAAAGTAAAAGTAAATAGTGTTGAATAATTTCGGCGGGCTGGTTAGAACCACGATAGCTCAATTGGGAGAGCACAAGACCCGGTATGTCAGAAGGGTGCAGGTTCAAATCCTGCTCGTGGATTTTTTTTCAACATTTGTGTTTTTTTTTACAATAATTACCTACTTATTAGTAGTTACGCTCTTGTCTCTCTTGGCAGAGTAGTCGTGAGCGTTACATCGGTCGCAATCTCGCAGTGATTCGCCTGACCAGCCGACGCGTGACGCGTGACGCCATTCAATAATAATTACCTTAACCTATGTTAAGTCCGCCTGGCTAACATCATCTTATTTCATCATCATCATCAGCCTATACTAGTCCACTGTTGGCATAGGCCTCTCGAGGTATACGACACTGAGCAAGACCGCGGCTACTCTAATCTAGCTCTTGCCCAGCCTTATTTAAAGTCGTTCCCAAGTAACAAAAGTTTCTATAACCAAGGTATTTTATCACCAAACAGTGATATAGTAGACCTATAATAGTAATCATTGTGACTGCTTGTACCATAAAGGTTTTTAACAGAGCGTTTTGCTTCTATAAAATTAATGAGCATTTAAGTTCTATAATTTTGCTATAAGAACGCTTACAGGACTATACAAGAGAATCATTAAAGTGTTGCACTGTAATAGATATGATAATAGTAGTTTATGCAACTGTCATATAATGAAGGGTATTAAAACACGAGTGTGAGTTTATGAAACGAGCGCAGCGAGTTTCATAATAGTAACGAGTGTTTTAATACCCGTGTTATATGCAGTTGCATACACTACTTTATCTTCACTAATGCAATTAGTCAAACAACAAGAGTAAAAGCTGACAATAGTTTATTTATAATAATTGTTAAAATTTTGGATGGTACAATTTTGAAAGTTAATGTTAATTATTGATCCAGCAGCTGTAGCGGTCGCGGGGCAAGCAGTAGAGCTCGTAGACGGAGTTGGAATATTTATAATTACTTCATTCGTCTTGTTTTCTATACTGTTCAAGATCGTATTTGAGACTTGAATTTTATTCATTAAAGACTCATCAATGTAGCTTTCAGCCACAGTAGAATACTTCCACCCCCCGTGTCGTTTCAGTGCGGTCAAATCACCACCGCTATCTATGAGAAGGGTCGCCGAGGTGCGCCGGAAGCAATGCCCCGTGTACAACGCTGGGTTAGGCAGATTCAAAAAACTTGCGATAGTTTTTCCCAGAGCACCAAATTTAATTAATACCAGTTCTTTGATCGACGCACTTCCCCGATCTATAGCTCAAGAAAAAGGCAGGGTTTCGACAGGGGGTGGGTCGAAGTTCCATGTATTTTTTACATACGGCATAGCAGTTGCCCGTCACAACGAAAGAACGATCTATTTTCGTTTTTGTTTTCGAAACTTTCACCATGATTGTACTGTCGTCTATGTTAGAGACTTCATCGAACTGTCCATTTTTAACTTTTAATTTGTATTTTAAAAACAAAACACATTGCGAAACATTAAATTCACGCGTACGTGTATTGTCACAGTGAACTTGCCGCCATTAAAATCTAACCAATGAGAGCGCAGCTGCGCGCGCAGGGCCAATCAGGAGCGTGCGCGCGCTGTTTTTTTTATTTAATTGGCACAAGATCTTACCAAAGAGTTTTGTGTATGTAAGTTTAGTAGTTTCGACGAAGTTTTCACGTATAACCCAACTGTTTTTAAAAGCCAGCCTAATATCAAAATTTTATACAACTTGTATGAGGATTTTGACATAAGGCTCGCCAGGTTAATTGGTCGCGTTTTATTGATGTTATAATGAGATTTTACGATATCGATGTGGATATTATACCATCATGTGAAATTGCTTAAATTGAGTGTTTTGTTGTCTGCGCTATAACAGTAGTAATTATAAGTCAAGTATTGGAAACATAAGTAGAATGTTACAACATTAGTGTAGATAATAGTACATAAGTTATGTATACTCCCTCTGTTATTGTTAATGTCCTTACGAAGTGCAACATTGTTTATTAATTAACATTTTTTACATATAACTATCTTTAGCCTTATTCCTATGCAATAAATGATTTGATTTAATTTGATTTAATAGGTACTAGTAGTCGCCCGCGACTTCATTCGCGAAGACTACACTATCCCACAGGAACTTGTTACCGGGATAAAAAGTATCCTATATCCTAGTCCGGGTCATGGTCTGTCTATGTGCAAAGTTTCATCCAAAACCGTTCAGCCATTTTCACGTGATGCGCGGTCAAATAAACAGATAAACAGACAAACAGACAAAAATTCTAAAAACAGTTGGAATTGGAACGTGTTCTGTTAGTTAGGAATATGGACGAGTTAAGAAGTGGACGAGTAAGGAATATGGACGAGTTAAGAAGTTGATGAGGTCGTCCTGAAGGCTTCTGTTATCGATTCTAAGTATCCCCGGTAATATTGTAATTTTACTAGAGTTTGTGTTTTGGCTCTTATTTATTTATTAGTTCGTACACAAATAAACATTTGCAATGGTTAACATTTTGGATCGCAATAGTACAGGTAAGCTTATCTCTAAAGAGAGATTTCTTCCAGCAGACCATGGTGGCAGTATAGTATGAAAGTAGCTAGTTAGATAGACAAACTGCGCACAGAACTATTATGAAAATATGATACTTATATAACATAAACACAACTACACATTTAACAGTCCCAGCGCAACAGTCCCAGCGCTCGAACGGTCTACCACCTTAACTCCTTTCTTACAAAGTCCAGGATGCGAATATATTTGTAGATCCTGTACCCATCCTACTAAGGAAACACAACATTTACCTTAGTTACTTATAATAATTTGTTATGATTAGTGTTTTTTGATGTAATATCCTAGCATATAAGCGTGTTGGCTGTATTATATAGCTGTAAGTTTGTATTGTCTTTTTACATAAATAAATAAATATACCTATACACAAAAATATGAATATACTACTAAATATAATATATATTCTTTATAGAAAACACAACGTGATTCAGAGCCACTCAAGTAACCGATAGCAGATAATTTTTTAGTTGTTTTTTTAAAAGTACCTACAGTGCGACATTCTCGTAGAGGTATTGGTAACTTATTCCAAAGCTTTGCTGCTTGGACAGTAAAAGAAACGCCATACATGTTAGTGCTGCAAGGAGGAAGATTTAAGTGGAGATAGTAGGCTGGGCGATTAGCGCGCCCAGGGGCCCGACCGCCTAACCGATCGCTTTGACTTTGTGTGTGGTTTATGACGTCATTTTGTCGATTCGTGCCGCCTATGAAAGCAATACCGAAAGCTATAGCCTTTATCATTTGATATTGCTTTCATAGGCGGTGCGAGGTGGCAAGATGACGTCATAAACTATACGCGTAGTCAAAGCGATCGGTTAGGCGGTCGGGGGGCAGATGTCGAAAGGTACGAGAAACGATCCTTGAGGTAATGAGGAATTTAAGCAATGAAACAATTTATGCGTCATAATTTTGGGTAGATTATCTTTATTTTCTGATATATCTGTAGCCGCTGAGGCGGCCAAGAGGACCACCAACGACGGGCCCCTACCCGGCCACGTCATTCTACACTTAATGGCGGCGTTGTTATTGTTTACAAAAAACGTTATGTATGACTCTGCGTTGGCGCGCGTAGCATTTAAGTGTTGTTTTTATTGAAGCTGATAAGATTACACTACATCTGTTAGAGTTTTGTTTGGATTAGACGATTCTTATGGGAAATAATCAACATAAATTTTTTTTTTTTACATTTTTGACATTTTGCTTCATTAAAATTCTTATATTTCTAAATATAAATCGATGACCTATACTTTTTATAATTTTAAAAGCATTGTAAACACATTCCTAAGCTATATTAATAAAAAACACGCATAATCCCGGGAAAAAATTTTTTTTTAGGAAGTTTTCAAAATTCTGCGTTGATTTTTAGTACAAGGAAATTTTATTTTTTAGTTTTATTTAATTAATTTTTAAATGAGCCTGGTACTTAGGTCTGAAATAATAATATCACCATGAAGAGTATTTAATACTATATCAGATTTGTAAAAATGAGCAATTATAATTAAAAGATTAATAAAATATGTAATTTTAAAGACATGTCTAACCAGTCCCGGAAAAAAATAAAAAAAAATAAAAAAAATATTTTAAAAATTTACTACGTAAATATTATAAATGAAATAAATAAAACAATAACATCATTAAATACTGTATTTAATAGGCTTTCTAACAATGTATTACACTTCTCTTAACAGTAATACCAAAAAATGAAGTTAATTTCACTAAAACACATTACTTGGCACAACATACTATAACAATGACAGATGACAGGTGTCAGATTTCAAACGCTCTTGTATATTATATGGCGGACTGGATTGGAGTGTGTCTTTAATATAAAAGGTTAGGAATTTAATACAGAATTAATTATATAAAGTTAAAGCAAACGAATCGAATCTTTATTTTAAAGATAAGAAGAACTTTTACGAACGCAAGATCGTTTGGTTACTATACTGCCCATGGCCGTTTTGAGCCATTTTGATTTGGTTACAAAAGTAACCAGTGGCCGTTTGAGCGGGTAGTAAAACTTCCTAATTCTTTCTCTTTTACTGCCTGGTCAGAGAAGCAGGTATTGAGACGTGTTTGTCCAAGATAACGTAATCATAACACAACTTGGACAATATCTTTACAACGTCTGAGAGCGGTGGAAGTATTGCGCCAATACCGCATGCCAATCGATAAGATAAATGATAGCGATAGCGATGCTCGATGTCGCTTTTTGTATTATTTTCTACAAAAATAATAATCAGGGACATCATGATGCTCTGGTTAATTTACAATTTAACAAAACCTATGAGATATGAATTGTTTTGTGATGCAGGCTACTTTTATTTTTATACATGATTATTTTTCTATCTTTATCTTTATATAATATAAACTCCTTTAATGAAATATTTTGTGTGTGTTCAAGTGGATTCGAGAGTGGTTTAGATTTATAATTGAACCCGGTAGTTGGCGCTGCTATAGGGGTCCATCATGGGATACGGGTGTTCTAAAGCGGACGAATGATTTGTTTGTTTTGTTGTCATGGAAACTGTCAACGTTTTGTTTGTTTTGTTGTCATGGAAACTGTCAAAGCGGTACGAACGAAGTCCGCCGGTCAGCTAGTAAATTTATAAATCTCTTCTTTGGCACGGTACAGGAACCTAGAAGGTAAGCTTAATATATACGTACCGCGTTTGAGCAACACACACATAGGTAGCCTCTCACGGACGCGGAATCTCGGACCTTCTCAGAACAGTCCGAGCGCAGCTGTTGCGAGATTCTGTGTCCGTGAGTGGTTGTCTATGTGTGGCGCAGTACTTTTGTAATTTAATATTAGTAGCCTATCGGACGTCACTGCTGGCCAATACCTCTCTCTTTATTTTGTGCCAATACCTTCTCTCTTTCCGTCTCTGACCAGGGCTTCCATAGGCGTAGAGTTAGGAGATGAGATTAGAAATTTTTCTCTAGTCGAGGATTGCGGTGAAGTGCGCTATCTTCGGCCTTATCGGTACTCACCATCAGACAGGACGTAATCTAAACGCTTCAGTGTTGCAATAAAAACCGCAAAAGTCAGCATATATTTTAAAGGCCGTAAGATATAACTTGATAATTTGTCACACTTCTTTACCACCGATAGTAACAGTGAAGTTCCCACGGCATCTTATTAATAACTTGTCCAACATTTCTCCCATGCGTTGAGCGAGCTACGACCGACGACTGCTTTTCCTACATAATAAGCGGATAAAATAGTCGAACGAATGATAATGAGCGCGCACTGTTGCACCACAAAATAAACAGACTGCAGAAGGAAAACTACATACAAACGCACTAGCTAGAGCAACGGACACCAAATCTTGCAGCGGCTACGCTCGGACTGTTCCGAGATCCATATCCGTATAGTTTGACTTTTGTTTACTATCCGAATTCGTTGGATTAAGTTTACGAAAACGAAAATTAGTATGGCATTTTAGCAGCTCCTCTTGGGGACCCGACCGCCAAACCGATCGCTTTGACTTCGTGTGTGATTTATGACGTCATCTTGTCGTTTCGTGCCGCCTATGAAAGCAATATCGAAAGCTATATAGCCTTTAGCTTTTGATATTGCTTTCATAGGCGGTGCGAGGTGGCAAGATGACGTCATAAACTATACGCGTAGTCAAAGCGATCGGTTAGGCGGTCGGGGGGCAGGCGACAAACGAGAAGAGTCAAAATTTTGCCATGCAACAAATTCTCGTTTTCGTTAACGAGTTCGAAAGGCGACTGAAACTCGCACTAGGCACTATACACACAATAGCTTACCTTCTGGGATCACTTTATTTTGTGGTTGCACAAACGGACGGACGGACCAGTGCAATGCAATATTGAGTAAGGCCAGAATAGAAGGCTTAACTTTCATCGGCCAATTGTGTCAATTACAGCACGCCGCCGCGCCGCCGTTGTATGTAATGGAAAACATTAGCTTGTAACGGTTTACGTTTTCTATAAGATTTAATGTTTTGACACTAGTCGGAGTTTATAACCATACGGGATCTTACTAGTTAGCATATGAATGAAGACATAATTTTATGTCTGTTTTTAATGTCGACGTTGCTTTGTTTATGTGCTGTTTGGTGAGTTAGTGTTTTTAATTATTGCCTAGGTATTCCCGATTCGCCGCCAGGGTCAAAACTGGCGGCTGCCAAACCGGTGATCCCAGTCATTTTGGCGGCACGTGAAGGTGATGTACAGTGGTTTTTAGTGGGTAGGCCCCTTCTCCTCCCGAATCCCTGTCGCGACCCACGGGTCTGGGCAGGGAGGCGGCAGATGGAGGGGACGAGTTTTCCACTGTCAAAAAAAAGATATGCCCGGTTTTTTTAAGTTGTGTAGCCCTGTAGAAGGGTTAACTAAATATCGGTTATCGGTTTGATGTGCACGTTTTGCATTCCTTGCTCTTTTTTTTGGTGAATGTGCCGATTGCTTCAGACGGTATTTTCAGCTCCGCCGAACTTTTTGGGGCGGCTGAGGGTTCCTCAAGCCGTGTCATCGAAACACCAGAGTTTTTTTAGAGGGAATGACATCACGCACAGTGCGTGTCCCCGTAAAAAGTATGTTTGTGCATAACATGTAAAAAAAAAATTGGACAAAGAAACTTGACACAAACCCTGATAACGGCAACTACACACTGGAGCCCATTGGACAAATACGCGATATCGCATACGCTTGCGTATCTTCAAATATTCCCAAAATTTACTAGATACTCCGAGGTGTTCGAGTCGCACCTACCTAAAAATGAAATGAAATTAGCTATTAACACAAAACAGAGAACATTTCGGGTCAAATTGAATTTAAATTATTTTTAAAATCTTTATTTTAAAAAATTTTAAAAAAAATGTAATAATAACATATTAAGGGCTTCTTTCACCATCTACAAGTAAGTTCCCATTAGCGTTTACTTGATAGGTAGTCCATACAAAGCTTTCACTTTAACTGCCAAGTATCTCCTAATCAGACATAGTGAAAAAGGCCCTAAATATAATAAATTAATATTATGTTAACGGTAAAGGAAAACCAGCTTCTCTCTTTTGAGTATACCATGGCACGGGTTGAGCGTGGGGACCGTTCGGAGCGTTAGATCATCGTGCTGTAACCATCAACTGTACATTTCCTTAGGAAAATTTTCACAATGGAAACAAAGGCTTGATTTCCATCACAAATCAGCAATTGTTAGTGGCCATTCTTCACACATTATAAATCGGTTACTTAACATGTAGTAAACTTATCAGTTGTCTCGCGTGCTACATACCTTCGATAATGAGGGGCGATTATGATAGAAACACTTCTAAATGGCAACAGTATCTAAATAGCTAAAGTAGCCATATATCCATATAGCCATATTATATGGCTTATTTTAATATGTACAGTTGTACACACGCCTGCACATCAACCTATCCAAAACTGTCAAATTTCTCTAATCGATATTGATCTTTATACACCCAAATGCTAAAGTTCAATTTTTTTTAAAGAAATCTGACATTTTGTGGTAGGTTGATCTGCTGCCGTCTGTACCTATATGTGATTGTAAATTTTGTAATGTTACTATCATCTTAACTGCTCTTTGAAAGGAGAAACGTGACTATTAGAGGTAATTAATAATTATGTAAGTAAAAAGTGAGGGTCGTTTGTTAGGTAGGTAGTAAATATCGTTTGCCGTTTTATAGAAAAACATAACCAGCAAACACGTAAATGGCATCAGTCATTTTACAAATGTGGTGCTAGTACAGCACTTAGAATTATTTTTATATGTTATTTAACGCTTTATACATTGAAAATAACTTAATATCCACCATTTTATAAACTCCGTATCAAGCATGTTAATCGAAATCGATTCCAGCAAGTAAGTATTCTCGTACTATAACCACATGACTAAATACCCATGTGCTATAAAATAAATAAATCTTTATTGAATAAATATATTTTACAATATAATAACTAAATACTAAACAAATTAATAGAGAACAAATAACACAATGTGCCTGGACTAGGATATTCCTGTTTTCCAGGCATACATAAAGAAAAAGGTCACAAACCTATCTAAATGGTATAACTTGCAAAAATACAGTTCTATCTTTAGTCGCTAAATAAATTACATTACAATATTAATTATGAACCTAAACTACTAACTAAACAGACAAAATAACATAATATTCATTTAACAACAATCAATAACTTTTCTGTATCTTCGTAGGACATATCGAGAAGTGCTTCTTTAAGTATATTTTCAGTTTTATTATAGCTATAATTATATATGCTCAATTTGGCATTCAACCTATTGTAAAGAAGTGGTCCCAGGAACAAATAAAATCTGGAAGAGAAGGCATGTCTTGTTACTGTATTATGAGGGCAAACTATATCTTTTCGTCTTCTGTTAGTTTCAGTTTCAGTGCTGTAGGTAAGCGCGGTGTGCTGTTTGAGGACTATGCTCAATATAAATAATTGTCGAACTGTTAGTACCTTACAAGACTTATAAAGTAGTTCAGTGGGGAAGATGAAAGGACGGAAAGTAGAAACCTTCAAGACCGCTCGCTGGGCTCTATAACAGTACCTACCACGGAGGTCGTTCAAATCCTCATCAAAATCTATAACGGAAACGATTCAAATCAAAACGACAATTACTATGTACAATAAGTTAACCTCGAGCCCGATTAGGTGCACTGAACATCCGAACAATCGCAATATCAAATGGGAGGGCGCTTATCTACCAGTGCAAAATTTTTTAGTGCAAAAAAAGAAGCAGGTTTGCCTGGAGGAGCTCGATGGCGCAGTGGTTAACGCGCCCGGTCTGCGAGTGCTGAGGTTAAGCTACTTCGCAAAGGCCAGTCAGTGGATGGGTGACCAAAAAATTTTCAAGGTGCAAGGTGGACCGACGATCTGGTGAAGACAATATACCGACGATAAGGTCGCGGGAAACCGCTGGATGCGAGCAGCACAAAACCGGTCGTTGTGGAGAGCCTTGGGGGAGGCCTTTGTCCAGCAGTGGACATCTTTTGGCTGAGATGCTGATGATGATAATGGTAAACTTAATTAAGTGTGTGCGAAGACTGGTTCCCGCACTCAAACTTTTTCTATTTTTTCTAATACTGATTGCTTTAGTTTAGCACCATGTCATAATAGCTTTACTAGATGTTAAAAAGCGTCTGCTAAATTTAGCTATTTCGACAAAGTGTTCAATAAATTCTGAAGCTATCTAGCAGCGCCAGTCAGCCAAAACTGCAACTTTTACTGACAATACACTTAATTGAATTGAAGCACTATAAAAATATTAGGATACATATTGTTCAGTTTGGTGAACCATAGGTAGGTAACCATACCATTTCTAGTTTGAACAGAACAAAAAATTATAGATAACCACTAATGAATACCTGCTTGCTTTGACATTTTACCAAATGGCTAAGACATAGCTCCATATTTTCCTGACATTTAAAAAAATACCTCGATAGGAACACGTCGATGTCCTAAGTATTATTTGCTACGTAGTATATTATTCAGGCCTCGGTGTTATTATCGTATAGAGTTTAATAAAGATTATAATTTAGTCATCTATTTAATCACATGTATGCCGTATCCAAAAATATACAATACAAGGATTTAGACAACCTTGAGCAATTGATTGATAAATTTTATTTGTACACATTGCGTTCTGTAAATGTTGTCTGCAACATATCCTTACTAACTCTGTACCTATTTAATGAATTGGGCGGTTATTATAATGAGATCGAACCCTCGTGTGAGGTTACAAACAGTAAAAATTTAAATAAAATTCAAAAGGATTGAAGGACTGAAGACATTTACGTTTCATTACCACATCCATATATTATTCATTTCATACCTCTACCTACCTGAGCTGTTTCGCCTTATTTCTAAGCTATTCAAAGGCAAACTCATAAACATTTACAGCTATCGCGAAATGCTATAGCAAAATTACACAGTACCATTTCAGCTGCCACAAATGAAGTGAACAAATTTTACCGCAAAATAAACTTAGAAATTCTATTGTTTACTTACGGTCCGAAGTACGGCGCGGCGGGGCTTGTGAGCTCCACCGGCCGCGTATTTATGTATTTCCCACACGCATTCACTACAGTTGTGGTTATTGTTTCCTAGCAAGAGTTCGTATTAAATAAGTAATAAATATTAAAGGCGGTCCTACACACGAGCCGACTATTTTGAACGCAAGATTATTCTAACGCGCACACACACACACACCTGATACACTCCTCACATAATATATGCACAGTAACGAAATTTTTTGGTCACCTGTCCGATGACCGGCCTTTGCGAAGTTGCTTAACCTCAGCACTCGCAGACCAGGCGCGTTAATGACTGCGTATGAGCTCCTTTAGGCAAACCTACTTCCATTATTTCACTAAAAAAATATTGCACTGATAGATAAGCGCCCTCCCTTTGATATTGCGATTGTTTGTTCGGATGTTCAGTGCACCTTATCGGACTCGAGGTTAACTTACATAGAAATTTACGTTTTAATATGAATCGTTGCCGTTAAAGATTTTGAAGAGTATTTGAACGACCTCCGTGGTAGGTACTGTTATAGCACATGGGTATTTACTCATGTGGTTATAATACGAGTACACTTTACTACCTACTTATTTTAATGTTCTACACAGAACGAGCCGACTATTTCGAACGCAAGATTATTCTTACGCGCACACACACTGGATACACTCCTCACAATATGCACACTAACATTTGGTTTCAAAATAAGTAGACCCCAGAAGGTAATCACAACGGCCACGGATCTCGGAACAGCTCAGAACAGTCCGAGCGCAGCTGTTGTTGCGAGATTCCGTGTCCGTAAGGGTTGCTACACACATAAGCGGGCCGGCATTGTCGGTTCGGCAGTATTTGTCGAACAACAAAGCCGACCCGAAGCAATTACTGCACTTGTTCGACTTCAATCGGCTTGTGCCGATCGAGTTGGTCATTCGGGTCGACACATCATTCCATTCGGCAGTATTGCAGAATGAAACAGTCAACTCGAAGCAACTACTAAATTAGTAAGTAAGTAAGTAAATCATTTATTCGGCTACACTACATCATACACAAATTACAGTCATGAAAAACAAAAGAAAAAAAAATAGATATGAATATTGAGAAAACAAATTAAAAGGTAGGTAACTTAAAAATAACAGTGATGGCCTTATTCGGCTTGTGTGGCAGCCGAGCGGTTTGTGATTCCCGAACTTTCATCTACTTATATTCGATATTACCGCCCGGCCTTGCCGATTAATGCCGGCCCGCTTATGTGTTTAGCAACCCTTAGAGCAAAGAGTATTATAATATATTGGGAATATATTGCCTTAGAGGTTGTCTGCGTTGCTCGAGCGCGGTATCTATGTATGTATTAAACTTATCTACCTTCTGTTCTCTTTATTTTGTGCATTGGTCAAGCTAGGGTTGCCAACCATACTTTAAAATAACCTATTCTACGTTATTTTCCATCCCCATACCTTATTCTTTTTAATAAAAATAAAGTATCGTAAATACTTTATTTCCGACTAATGCGTGCGTTTGAACGAAATATATTCCTGTTGACTTAATTTCTGAACTACTGAATGATACTCAGACTCAGGTGAAGTGACGCTTAAATAAATACATTTGGAAAATACTTAAATTTTTCTTCAAATCCTTTTTTTTATACTAGCTAGTGATAGATTTACTTTAATTTCTTGAAAAATTGTTGGCAACCTTAACCTCACCGTATGCAGAGGTAGATTCTATCATTGTAAATTGTATCAGGGTTTGAGATATTTATTGACAAACATCCATCATTGAAATGAAACAATGTTAGTGTAGGATATAAAGACCTAGGTACCTAATCACTTCAATAGTTGCCAAAAATATAGCATTGAAAAGTAATTAGGATGTTGTGTGAATAAAATCCTTGAAATTTCTATGATATCATCTTAAATACACACACAGGATGGATACCGCAGAACTGGAGCGTAGGTGGCAAATAGATTACTGATAATAACATAAATTATGTAATGAACCTATGTAACATAGTCATCGATTTAAAATACATCGATGAACATAGTACCCGTTTATCAATTATGTGGTTTTATGTGTTTTTTTTTTTGGAGATTGCTGATTGCCTCTAACGGCATTTTCAGCGTCACTGAGGTTTTGGGGGCGGCGAGGTACGTACGTAAAGGGTACCAAGGTACAAGCCGTGTTGAAACGAATCACCTTTAGAGGATTTTAAGAGGGAACGGCATCGCACACTTAAAAGTGCGCGTCCCCGTGCCCTACCAGAGTCCACGAAGGGTTCGGATCGGATCGGGGAGCGGAACCACCCGAGGGCGCCTCTAAAGGCACGGACCTCGGCTCCGGTAGACCGGACGGGCAGGAAGGGAGAAGCGCCCAGGTACATGTCTGTACCTGGTGTAGAGCGCGTGTGAACCGGTTCTACGAGTTCGGTGTCTTAAATTGTGTCTCCAATTTAGTGTATTCTGTAAATGTGTGGTGTCATTTAGAGGATCGGGCGGGGGTTTTATGTGTGGCTTCATCCGTGGAAAGCCTTTTGGACGTAAATATAAATTAGAATTAAAATTAAAAGGTTATTAGTATCAGCAATGTCACCTTTCGATCTAAGAGATATACTTTACGTTATATTGATTAGCTGGTAGGTATAATCTTCATGATGATCATGGAATTGCTCACGCGGGTAGTGTGAGAAAGCTGGCATTTGATTCAATAATGGATTACGTGTCTTAGAAAGTTATGTCATAGCTTAGATTAATTGTCATAGTTATTAAAGGGTAAGTAAAAACAGCAGATTTTGTATTAGTAAGTACCTATACTTAGGTACCTACTACATAAGGTTCACAAATCACTATCGATGTAATTACATGGATACTGTTTAATTTTAATAGAACGGCAAATGATTCTAGTTCCCCTGACGTTAAGTGGACATGGAGTCCAGACGCGAAGGCAACTGGTGCAGTGTGAAAACGACACATCAGTCACCCTAGCCATCGGCGCCGCATTGTAGGTACCTACAAAGTGTTATTTAATATTAATTGTTTAAGAGGCCTGTTACATTGTGACTGTGATTTTGGCATAAAATGCCCAACTTCGGTGTTCTTATTCGGAGAAACTGAAATCCTTAGACAATTTTGACTTATTGTATGGTGGAGAATAGTTACTAGTATAATTCGTAGCGGCCTCGCTTTCTGCAATTTTCCCTTATCTATATAGATAAAGCCAAAATTCCGAAGCTAGTTTTCAATTAAACACGCTGACGGCAATTTTCAAGTTCATGGATTGAACTATTTTACTGAGCAAACGAAATGAAAAATATATAATATCTCTTAAATACTGGTAAAGTTCGTAGCGGCCTCGGAATTTCGAAATATGAATGGAATTTCTACAAAAAAAATCCCATTCATACCCATAAAACGTTCAGAATTAGCTGTAAATATCTCCTTACTCCATTAATATTATTAAGTAAAATGTACACCAGAATTAACGTTAGTTTATAAGATTTCAAATTATATACTTTTTTTGAACGATAAAAAATTATTAAACTTCAAATAAATGTAATTACAACTGCACAAAATGCGTCGGCCGCTCGTAGTACCTACCACAGAATAAATAGTACCTAGTACCTACTGAGAAAGCGCGAGCGCGCGCATTTTGTGATAGATAAGCCTCTTAATAATTCTAGGCAAAGATTGCCACATCGTGGGTCCCAACAAACAGACGACGACAACGTGGAAGGCTTAGACGGAAATGGCGGGATGAGTTGGATTCCCACTTGAAGAATTGGGACGAACTAACTCAGCATAGAGATAGGTGGAAGGAGGGAGGGGAGGCCTTAGCCCTGCAGTGGGAAAGTAATGGCTGATAATAAATAAATTGTTTATCTTTCGAACACGGAACTGATCTTTAAAACACTATTTCTGATTCTGAGTAAGTTACATTATTCAAGCGGTCATTGAACGATGCTGCGGACGATAGCTAAGTCGAAAGCCAGATCATCACACTAAAGAAAGTTCAACGTCAACCTCTTATCATCTGTCATGTCCTGAGTTTATTTATGGGTTCTCTTCAGTACCACAATTAAGTTTAAATGGGCTACATAACATATCTCCACCTGCGTGCGTACAAAAGCTTAACTCATCGAACATTTTATAACATAACAAACAAACGTTTGTCTTCCACATTCCAATGACAAAGGGAATAATTGATGGACATGAAACAATGAGCCGCGAGGAAAAAGGCATGAAAGGACACCACAGTCGGCACCTTGGCCGATGACATCATACACTTGCCGCGCCACACGCCGTCGCTAGATATTAAGAATGGACCATTACAGCATTGTATTAATTTCGTATTCGTATTATGATTTTAAGTGTCATCATTGCTGTAAGTAACACTTCATTGGTCAGTGGCATTTCTATTTTAGGGCAGGCGACACAATAACGAAGCACTGATGCCAGTTCTTTTTCAATTGGGGATTCTGTGAATGAAGTGCGCTTTGATCACAAAATTCCGCTGGCTACGGTCCCGTCATCAATAAATAAATTAATGATTTAAATTAATAATTATTTGGCTAATAAGTTAGTACTTATTATAGAAAAAATAATAATTAATAACCACACTAATATTATAAATGCGAAAGTTTGTGTGTATATTTGTTGCTTCTTCACGCTGCAACGGATGGATGGATTTGGATGAAATTCGGCATACAGATAGTTTATAACGTGGATTAAAACATAGGATACTTTTTATCCCGATATTCCCACGGGAACAGGAACCACGCGGGTGAAACCGCGAGCGGCCGCTAGTATTGCATAAATCTACAATTTTATTTATAACATAAAGAAGGTACGAGTACTTAACTGCCGGTCAGCAAGGTATATTTTTAAGTATGTAGGTAATAAATAGCCTATAAATGTCCCACTGCTGGGCAAAGGCCTCCATCATTGAAATCAAGTTATCACTACAATTGATGGGTATTGGCTTCATCATCACAATGCGGGTTGGTGATCCCAAACAATGGCTATTCATCGTAAAACACCGAAACACACTTTGCCCGACCTGGGAATTGAACCCGGGATCGGGTGTGGGGCCGAGCGCTTTGCCATTCGGCCACCGAGGTGTTATATCTTTAGTCTAAGGTTTTGGCTTGAAGGACCTTAGTCTATTAGAGAAAAATAATTAAACCGGCGCGGGCGCTGAGAACCTATCCTTGTTATCTCTGTCAAAGTCAAATATTTTTTATTCAAATAAACTTTAGAAAAGTGCTTTTGAATCGTCCAAATTTTTTTTTTACCTGCTACCCATTCAGGACGTCTATTTTTTAGCTGTGGAGAAGAAGCAATGAGAATGGATACAGGCAGGGGTTTTGGTCCGGCGGGCGCAGCAAAATCAAACTCTTCTCGCGAACCTATTGTTCATTCATTAGCCCATATCACCAGCTCGGATCTGCTACCGTGCGTGCGTTCATTATCACATGATCCTTAGTTCATCATGTGAGGTAAACGCATTTCCATGGTGATAATAGGAATAATAAGTGGTGAAACACAAAAGCTAAGAGCACTTGAAAACGAAGATAGCTAAAATCACTTACCGAAGCAAAGTCTTTTTGTAGTTATGGTAACCATGGTTACCAGGATTTACCCTTTAAACTCTGGATTCCTGAGGACAGGCGGAAGGATAGGGGCGAGACGAGAAAACCTTATTAGAAGAAATTATGAGTTGGCATTTGAAATTCGCATCCCGAATTAGGAATTGATAAGGGTTGATTAGGTTCTTATAGGGGTTGGTTAGTTACCTCTTTCAATCGACACCCCCCCACCCGCGGAGATGCGCGGTTTTTTTTTACGTGTTTGAAGTAGGTAGGTACGTTTTTTTGCATTACTTTTAGGTTGTTTTAACCCAGTCATTTTTATTATTTTATATTTATTTATTATTATTCCAAGCTTAATACCTACAGAAATCCTTACTGTTATTTTATTATTATTTCTCATGGGGACGTCGCCAGCCGGACGGACGATCCGCCCGCATTGTTGCAGGCCACTTCATCCTTTTCCCCGTTTTCCCTGTATGAGGGAGTTAAGGTTCATCCAGCTTTCACGGCGCCCCGTTAAATCTTTTGGTCTCTCTGGCAAATCTTGCTATCTGCTCCACCTTCAGATCCTTTAGGTCCTCTATGTGCATTGTGTCCGACCCCCAGAGCTCCCATCTAATCTGTGAGTACATGGGGCATTCAGCTAGTAGGTGGAGGCTGGTCTCCTCGCTTTCCAAGCACTCCGGGCATAAGGGGTCGGTTTTTACTCCTATCACTGTCAGATGTCTATTCAGCCGACAGTGTCCTGTTATGATTTCTGTGACTAGCCTCGTGTTCTCTCTGGAGAGTCCCATTAGCTTGCTAGTCTTTTTCTTATCCATTCCTTTGATGAAGATCTTCGACTGTCTCATGCCTTTCGAGGACCTCCATCTTCGGTTGGTTTCTGATGTTATTCTGTGGCCGATTACCCCCTTGGTGATATTGTGCGCTATTGGCAGCCGGGGTTCCGGTCCCACCAGGTTTTCTTCTGCTCCCTTCCTGGCTAGTTCGTCGGCCTGTTCGTTTCCCGTGTTTCCCTCGTGACCGGGAACCCACGCTATCGTCAGGTCCGTCCTCTCAGCTAGTCTTTTTAATGATACCTTGCATTCTTTGACAATTGCTGATGCTGTTTCTTCCCTGCCTAGTGCCTTCAGCGCCGCCTGGCTGTCACTATAGATAGCCATCTTTCCTGTAATATTAAGGTTTTCGGCCATCTCAGCGCATGCCATTATTGCGTATATTTCCGCCTGGAAGACACTGGCGAATCTACCTAACGGTATCGACTTGTTTATCTCCGTCCCGTCTGCACATTTGATGTGCACGCCGGCCCCGGAGAGCTTTGTCGACTCTTTTCTGGAGCCGTCCGTATAGCAGGTCGTGTTACCAATTTCCATTCTCCAATTTTCTCTTGAACCTATGTGTATTCTATATTTCTTGTCAAAAATCCTTTCCTTCCGTATTAAGTCGTTGTTGGAGAGGATCATTGACAGCCTATCTTCGTATTGTTCGCCTACACTGGCGTGCCCCTTGTCTGTGAAATTCCCAGTCCAAGAGCCAGTACTTCTTAGCTTGAACCATTGTTCCATGGCTCTTTTCTTAATTTCTAGGTCCAGAGGATTCAGCCCCAGCAGGATCTCAAGCGCGGCTGTAGGTGTTGTCCTCATCGCGCCCGTAGTCACTAGGGCTGCTAGCCTTTGGACCTTGTCTAGCTCTGCTTTGTTTTTCCCTACTGCGGCTCTGTGCCACCATACGATGGCCCCATGTAGGATTCTTGGCACGATTATTGCCCTATATATCCATAGTGCCATCGCTGGTTTCATGCCCCAGGTTCTGCCGATTACACTTTTACACTGCATCATTGCCATCTTTGCCTTTGAGCAGATGTTACTAATATGGGTTCCAAAGTTAAGCTTGCTATCCAGTGTCACTCCTAGATATTTGACTTCCTTAACTGTTTCCAGCTCTTGGTCGTCCAGTGTCACTGCTGCAGCGCGCCCTATCTTTCTTTTCTTCGTAAAAAGAACTAGTTTGGTCTTTTCAGGGTTAAGGTTCAGACCTTTGCTCCTACACCACCCTAGGGCTTCCTTTAGGCCCCTGTTCATGATTTGACTCATGACGCTGAGGACTTTGCCTGAAACCAGGAGCACGCCATCATCAGAGTACACCTGTGTGTATATGTGCATCCTGTTTATCTTGTTAACTAGTTCGTCTATAAGCAGGCACCACAACAATGGCGACAGGCACCCCCCCTGGGGGAATCCTCTTTTCGCCACCACCGTGCGTGTTGTTCCTGCTATCTCTGTGCTTATCAGTCGGTGTCTCAGCATGTTTTTTACCCATTCTGATATGTCACTGTCTATTCCTTCGCGGCTGAGGGTAGCCTCTATTGAGTCCGGGGTCGCTCTGTCAAATGCACCCTCCACGTCAAAGAAGCAGCCCATTGCGTATTCTGCGTTACTAACTGATCTTTGTACTCTTATCACCAGGTTGTGGAGGGCCGTTTCGGTGGATTTGCCCTCCATGTATGCATGTTGATTCTGGTGTAGTGGAGATCCGCTTTTCTCAATTTGTTCTCTGATTATTCTGTCTAAAATTTTCTCCAGTGTCTTTAGTAGGAATGAGGAGAGGCTGATGCATCGGAAGGCTTTAGCTTCCTGATAGGATGCCCTGCCAGGTTTTGGAATGAATACTGCCTTCACCTCCCTCCATTTGCTCGGTATATGCTTAGTGCTGATGCTGCCGTTGTATAAGGCCAGCAGGTCCTTACTTATATACTTAATAGCTGTTTGTAGCATTTTCGGGAAGATTTCATCCGGACCCCCTGCCTTGTATGGCTGAAAGGATCGAATGCTCCACAGTAAAAGCTCCTCAGTGATGATTATCTTTGGTTCCCGGTCCACTTTGGGACCTGGGGGGATTAGTATATCATCATCTGTGTATTCTTCACTATCTGGGAAGTGCGTCTTCGTCATAACTTCCAATATCTTTTCCGGATCCGTTATTAGTTCTTCTCCGTTCTTAATACTTTCTAGCCTACGCGTGTTGGCCTTGGAGAACGTTTTTACCAGTCGCGCCGCTTCTGGGTATCTTTCAACTCCTGCGCAGAACGCCTTCCAGTTATTCTTGTTCTCCCTTCTACATTCTTTCTTATATAGGTTTCTTTCTTCTCTATATATTTGCCAGCTCCCATCGTCGTCCTTCTTTAAGGCCTTGTTGAGAGCCCGCCTTGTCTTTTTCCTCTGTTTCCCCAGTGCTTTTGTCCACCAGGGTTGTCCTCTATCTGGTCTTATCTCTCTTAGGGGACATGCCTTGTGATAGGCATCCCTTAGAGCTTCGTCCAGTCTGTTGGCTTCCTTTTCTATTTCCAAAGCGTCTACTAGTGGAGTGTCTCCTCCTGGGACCCACTTCTCCAGATGGTGCTGGTACGTGTCCCAGTTTGTTTTCCTCGCATTTCTTATTAGAATCTTTTCAGTCTTGGCCTCCAGACTGAAGGTGATACGTCTATGGTCTGACATAGAGTCACTTTCGTCCGTTTTCCAGTCTCTAATATGTCGGCTTATCTTATCTGTAGCGATCGTGATGTCCAGCACTTCTCGTCTTGACCTGGTGACGAATGTGGGCGTGTTACCCACGTTCAATATCTCCAGGCCTGTTTCGCTTATGAATTCTAAAAGTAAGTCACCCTTTTTATTACAGTTAGTGCTACCCCACACCACATGATGTGCGTTGGCATCGCACCCTAAAATAATAGGAATATTCTTACCTTGGTATTTCCTTACAGTTTCTTCCATTTCTCGGGATGGCGGCTCAAAGTCCCCCTCGCTGGGCAGGTATGCGGAGACTAGGAGCACCCTTTCTTCTTTCCCTGCACCTGTCTGTATTGTTACTACAACACTTGCGAGGTCGCTGTAACAATCTGCTTTTATTAATCCTAGTGTTCTTGCTCTGCTGCTGGCATATATACATGCTCTTGGGGTTAACTCACCATCCTCATGGTATATGATGTCCTTCCCCATAGAGCCGAGCCCTGCCACACGTCCGTTTAAGACGTATGGCTCTTGCAGCAGGGCTATGTCTATTGTCTCTTCCACCACGTATCTACGAAGCTCCGTCATGGCTTCGACACAGTGGTGAAGATTCACTTGAACTATCTTTATTTTTTGTGTGTTTATTTGTGGTGTGTTACTGTTTGTGTTCATATGTAAGTGTATGAGTGTGTGTTTGTTTGTGTGTTAGTGTACCTGTCCCCTCCCTATTTGGGCTCCGCCTCCGGTATCGACCCCCCGCACCAGTGCGGCTGCAACTGTGCAACGCTCGGTGGGGGTGTCCGGTCCTTCGGCTTCGTCGTTACAGGGGGAGGGTGTGTCGTGTGATGCTGTGGGGGCGGGCCCAAAAGGCAGGGCCTCCGAGTCTCAGTGGTGCCCTCCTTCGGGGTGCCTGACTGATTGTCGCCCCCCCCGCCTATGGGCCGCTCCTTCTTTGTGTAGTGCGCCTGTTGTGTGCTGTTCAGGTGTGAGCCTCCCTGCACCGTCTTGCTCCCTTCCGCCTGGCTTCCCATAGTGGCTCCAGGCTGGTTGGTCGACCGGTTCACGGCAGGCTCCCCACCCCGCGTCTTTGAGTCGTGTACTGGGCATCCTTTGCAGGTGCACTTCCTCTCTGTCTGTGCTGGGCTCTTCCCGATAGTGCGGGCGTGCACTCTTGTGGCCTGGTAGTGAAGAGCTACTCCGCCTATTGCGGCCACCTCCTGGGGGACACCCACTACCAGTCTTACCCCTAGGGGTAACACCTCCCTGCGGACGAGTGTCCACTCTGGCATCCGTAGCTCTTCCCTATACTCATTTTGGACCTTGATGAACTCCAATGGGTCCACCAGTAGGTCCTCCGTGCTGCCCGGGAGCCAGACTGACATCCGGTGTCTCTCGAGCCTCTTGACTTTTAGGGGAATGCCCTCCCGGTCGCCGAGGCCACAGTTCAGCAACCATGTCATTGACTCCTCGGTGGCCGCTGTCACGAGGAAGTACCCCTCAGCGACTAGGCCCGAGGCGTCAAATGCCAGGTTGCGGCCTCGTACGCCGCTCTTGATGGCAGCCCCTATCTCCTTCGTGAGCTTGCTCCTAATCACGGCAGCCGTAGCTTCGTCCACCGCCACCCCGTCCACCCGCTCGATTACCACAGCGAAGTCCGGATTCTGGGCAGTTGCCAGACTCCAGCCTCCCGGCTCGTTGCGGGTGCCCGGGCTCTGACGATGTCGCTTCGGTGGACGCTGCTGCGTCCGCTCCTCCGGATCAGTGCCCTGTCTTTTTAATTTCTCAGCCCTCGGACCTGCCTTCCCCACTGGTTTCGTCGCCACACTGGTTGAGGCGCTTACGGGAACGGTCTGGTTCGTGGCTTGCTCTAACTCTCTGCGCCTTCGAGCTTGGATCCTCCTCCATCTAGATCGAGGGATCCACTCGCCATCGCAGTCCTTGTTGTCTCTTTCCCCAATGCTCATTTGTGTCAGGCCTTCCCCGAGTGTCTCCGAGAGAGACCTTCCGAGACGCACCTGTCCGCATGGGTTCTTTTTGCTACTACTACTACTACTACTTTTCTTAAAAATCGGCGCTGATTCGCCCCCCCCAGAATACGAGGGGCAGCCTGGGCCACTAGATGGCCCAGGGAGGGATTCTCCGGCATTGCCGGTACCCTCCTGGGGTAATTCTGTTTTATCCGCGCTTTCCATAGTGATGATGATTTCCGGGGCTGCCGGGTTGCTGGGTAAGGATGGTGGTATGGTGGGTTGGATGGGGAGGGGGAGAGATGGAAAAACATTTGGGGATTGGAAGGGAGGGTGTGTTGGATAGGGAGGGGAAGGGTTTGGGCGGGGGATAGAGTTTACGACTAGAGGTTTTAGTTACGTCTGCTTCTTAGGGAATCAGCAGCAACCACGTGAAGGATAACTCTCTAGTCCTGCCATGGGGATCCACACGACTTGCGCTCTCCCCCATGACCATCCGCCAGACTCAGCACTGGACAGATGCTGAGAATAGGGGTAATTCAATCTCAGGTACAATTCCCGTAGATTGGACCGCCCCCGCCCTTCTGTTGAGTTGAATCCTTACTGTTGGTTTAAGTTATTTTTTTTTTCCCGAGGGAAGCGCAGCGTAGCGAGGGCTAGTCATGGAAGGGGGGAGCGGCACACCACATGCTCAAAAATATTATTTATTATTATTCCGAACTTAATACAGAAATTCTTACTGTTGGTTAAAACTAACTAACTGGGGTGGCGCAGGAACCCAAGATGGGTTTTGGCCTCCGATAATAACTGCCGCCACTTCTCCCGATCCCGCGCCACTTCCTGCCAGTTCTCAACGCGGAGCTCGCGCAGGTCCTTAGCGACCTCGTCCTCCCAGCGATACCTGGGACGGCCAACCGGGCGTCGCCCACTCGGCCGTCCCACGTATGCACGTTTCACCGCCCGATCCTCCCTCATTCTCTCTAAGTGGCCGAGCCAGCAAAGTCTGTGTGCCTTGTCTCGCTGATAATATTCGTCTCGGCCACTAACTCTTCGACTTTTCGCTCCGTCACCAAGAGTTTAGTCTCCCCCTTCAGAGTCAGTGTCCAGGCCTCACAGCCGTACATCAGGATCGGCCTCACCACCGTTTAATAAATCCTGATTTTTGTCCTTTTGCTGAGAAGCCCGGACACCAACACCTTGTGTAGGGCTGCACTACAACGGAGGGTGTTCTGTATTCGGATATCTATCTCTTCTGCCCTGGTGTTCGTGTCCATTATAGTGCAGCCCAGATACCTCAACTTCCCTACGCCTTTATAGGTGGCGTCACCGACTTTGAGCTTGGGTCTCGTTACTCTGGTATTCTTGTATCTGCGCATATGGATGTGTTCCGTTTTTTTTCCCAAACGAAACGCAGCGTAGCGAGGGCCAGTCACGGAAGGGGGGAGCGCAGTCACGGAATGAGGAAGTGGCACACTATATGCTCAAAAACCTCAATCATTACGACACATAACCATAAAAAAAATACTACAGGTTTCCGCGCCTGGTGGGGGAGGAACCCCCTTCCCTTGAATTTGAATTTTGCTGTCTAGCCCTAGTAGTTTGTAAATTAAGAAAACTGTATTGGTAGGATATGGAAACAATAAAGGCTTTTTTATCTTTATCTTAGATTAAGTAGGTAGTTCAGGAGAGCATACTATACTACTATCAACAATCTGTAAGATTTTCCTTGTCATATCCAGGGGTATAGTGGTGTAGTAACTATCTCTTAATCAGTGATAAAGTGCTAGTTGCTCAACAAATACTCTGGAAAGTATAAGGCAAAGTAGTTTTTGTCAAGGAGTCACTAGATCATAACAATATTAACCCCAGCCATCTCAGGAAATCTAGACACAATAGATAAACAATGCACACTGAACTCGATATCAGTCATTGGGATGTAAGTGGTTAAAAAGTTTGAAAATCCTCTTGAACTTTTAATAAAAATATTGCATTAAGGGACACAACAAAATAGTATGATTATGCATTAAATTTTGTCTTATTATTACAAATATCTAAAACTAAAACAGTGATAATAGATATTATTGATAAAAATTATCTCTTCTGTGTTTAGGAGTTTTAAGTAAAATACAGAATGTAAAAGTATGTTGTTAGATTCATTATAATTATTTCATATTAATAGAATGGTATTAAAATAAATAATATAGGTATTATTATTAAATTAATTTAATAAAAATTAAAAACTGATAAATTAATAAATGATAAAAATTTAAAACAGAAATATTGTTTATTTATTGAAGTTATAGTTAAGATAGGCGTACAAGCCGATTTTTGTCCCAGTGATTGATTATGGGACAATAGCTGCACATAAAAAATTGGTTATGGTCTCATTTTGAAGAGCTTTAGCCGTAGATGTGCAGAAAAATAAAGAAACCTGTCATAGGTTTCGAAATTCCTAAAAAATCTGTTGAATAAACGCAAAGTTTTGCAGCCGACCCACTAGTGTTTATAAATGGTATTAGATGTATGCACCATACAACATATATATACGATAACTAGGTAGGTATGTTATGTTTTTTACTTTACATTAACAGTTATAGTTTTAAAAATAGGTCATAAAATGTGAAACATTTGTGAGTGCATTCAAAACGAGACTTGCACAGTTTGTTTAAGAAACAGGTATTAACAGCAATGCACTAAATGGGTATGATTATGGATTCTATATTTTTAATTTTTTTATTTATTTAGAACTAGTTTTTAAGTTTAATACTATAATTTAAGTTCTCATGTAAGTGGAACTTTCTTTATAAGAATAAATTTCTTTAAACCTAGCATTCACTATATTGCTTAATCTTCAGACACTTAAATAAATCTTTTAGCAAAATATTAAAACATGTAAGACCTTATTAACTTAAAATAAAAAAAAAACAAAACGAACTAAAGAAAATAGATTTATGACCCCCCAGGGTGCATGTGCCTACAACACCATTTCCACAATGTCAACATTTTGTTGTATTTATTTTTATTATTTTATCTATTATTTTTTTTTTTTATTTTTTTTTATTTGGTTCACACTTTAGAACATACACAGACATGGATATGTAATATAATAATAATTATGTACAAATATATCAAGATTTTCGTTAAACATTACAAAATTAATATTTTGTAAATGATAAAATGCATAAAATAAGGTTTACGCTAGCAGGCACAAAGCAGGCATCATTAATTAATGCAGATGAATGTACTATAGCATTACAAATCCATGTTTATTCAAGTGTTTTAACAATATATATTTCAATGGTTCTAACAAGGTTATAGTTTGACAATGACAATACAAACTCACTGGTATAATAAGCTCACCGGTAAAGGATATAAGTTTATTGTATGACAATATTACAGCACAGGATATTTGCAAAAGTTGGTCAGAAGTTAAATAAACAGCAAGGGCTTTCATGAAACTTTTAAAACTACCTGTAAGCCGGAGGTTTTAGTATTTAGTAGCTTAAATAAAAGGTCAACTCAACGGGTATATTTAAAAATACAGGGAATAAAAATATACACTCACCTCAACTGTAAATTCTCAATAAACTTGTCTGTCGTAAGATTGTCCAACAAGACAAAGTCTGGCACGCCGACTTCTGGCTGGGCCGTCATTGTTACTTTGTATTCCACAATAACAATAAATTTTTCAGTTCACACACAGTACAGTACTTTTTTATAGTATTTTCAAATTATGAAAAACAAACCGTTAAAAATATAACAACCACGAGCGCACCCCTCTCTCACAACATCTCATTCAAAACTGTCGTGCGTGAGTCGTGCGTGCGTGACGTGACGCTGTCGCTGTCGTTGTTTTTTTGACACACTAGTTTTGACATTTGCCGTGCGGGTGGCGTGCGACTAGGGGTGCGTTCCGAGCATAGAATGTTCCGAGACACGATTATATCGATATTAGCGTGATAATAGTCGTTCCGAATCGCCGCGCCGCCGTGAACGCGTTCATGAAATTAGCGTGACGTCTCTCATGACTTCATTGTCTGGCGCAGACAGCGACCATGCCTCGGAGCGAAATTATTGTGATCGTCCTGTCAGTTATCTGTCAATGTCAAAAGTAGCCGCCGCCATCGGCAGGACGCGTGAGCCATGTGTTATATCATTTAAATTAAAATAATTTCAAGCCAGTGGTCCATGCGTGGGACTCAGATGACACTGAAGTAAATCACAATCAAAACTCAAAACAACAAACAAACAAAAAAGTTCGAAGTTATAATTAATTAATAGTACTATTATCTATTCTGTGGTGATGAAAAAAACGTAAGCTCGGTAACGAGCGTTCCGAATCATCTGTCATTTGTTGGTTTTAGCGCGATAAATCTCTAAACTTCGAAGGAGCTCCCCTTGATACCAAACCGACCATTGGAATCCTTGGTGTCGATATTTCGAGTGACGTTCAATTTCGCGGTCATTTGGAAGGTAAAGCTAAATTAGCTTCGAAAAAGCTGGGTGTGCTCAATAGAGCGGGACAGTATTTCACGCCGACCCATCGCTTACAGCTTTACAAAGCACAGGTCAGGCCTCATATGGAATACTGTTCCCATCTTTGGGCTGGAGCGCCCCAATACCAACTCCTCCCATTTGACCGCATTCAACGCAGAGCTGCTCGAGTTGTCGGCGACGTGGTAACCTCTGGTCGGCTCGATCCACTGGCCCTTCGGAGAGACGTTGCATCTCTCTGTATATTTTATCGCCTTTATCATGGGGAGTGCTCTGAGGAATTGTTCGGTTTGATCCCTGCCGCTGATTTCCTTCACCGCACTACACGCAATCGACTGTCTTTCCATCCACACCATCTTGATGGATGGCGATCTACTACTGTGCGTTTCTCACGTAACTTTTTACCA
The DNA here is from genome assembly GCA_947562085.1 of Eudonia lacustrata. Classification (NCBI taxonomy): domain Eukaryota; kingdom Metazoa; phylum Arthropoda; class Insecta; order Lepidoptera; family Crambidae; genus Eudonia; species Eudonia lacustrata. The sequence continues at coordinate 2,188,443 of OX387318.1, forward strand.
CGAACTACAGTGCTGTGGAACCAGCTCTCAGCGGCGGTATTTCCGGACCAACATGACTTAGGAATCTTCAAGAAACGAGCCTATTCCTTCCTTAAAGGCCGGCAACGCATCTGTGATTCCTCTGGTTTTGCGGGTGTCCATGGGCGCCGGTGATTGCTTTCCATCAGGTGACCCGCCTGCTCGTTTGCCTCCTTCTAATATAAAAAAAAAAAAAAGATATCCGATTCAGAACGGCTGTGAGCGTTCGTAGCACTGTAATCGATATAATCGTGACTCGGAACGCACCCTAGGATTCCTTATACAAAAGAGTTGTTCAATACGGCTACAAAACAATAGCACGCTAAAGACTATAATCTATAAATGTCTAGCACGCTAAAAAAATATGCTATCTAATATAGCGCGCTATGAATTACGAAGCGTGCAGGCCTTAGAGCATTAAACCAACCGGAGAGGCCATGCGCACTAATTTCTATAAAAAAAATCTGTCATTTTCTGTGGGGGACGAGGTAAACGCACACAAATACAGTTCACACTGATGCATTTTTCAATGACGTCGCTACGCACGAAAACTACAAAATTATTAAACACTAGCATAAACTAGACGCACACTTATATATTCACACACAGGGATAGCCTGTCCGTGCACGAGTCTGACGTCAACTTTATACAAACGTCGATAGTGCTTGACACTATCGATTAAACTTGTCGATGCCAATAATAATGACAAAGCCCGAAAATTTTAATAGTTAAAATCAATCACATCAAGTTATTTAATTTACTTGTTTATCTACACAAGTAAATCTCGCGATAAGCTTTTATATCATATAATTGTGTAATGACGTTATTAGTTCAGAGTAGGTACTTTCTGTCGGTTTATGAACTAAAGTATCCGCAAGTGGCTAAAATTTCTCAGACCGACTTAACTGCTCGAGATTGCACGTTCTCTGGGTTCATTGAATTTATCAGTACCGGAGACCGACGAGGTTTTAATAATAAGCGTGCTGGTTTATATGGTATACCAAACATATTACTAAAAATGTATGCCGAGAATCTTGCGGGGCCATTACAAAAATATTATTATAACAAATCGCTTCAAATGGTATATTTCCATCACAGTGGAAATTGGCATGCCTGAACAAACATACATACTATTACTGTTGGCTATCAACCGAGACTCTCAAACAGGAGGAACCGAAAAACTGAAAAACATGTATTTTCGTGGTTCCAAAACACAAATCAATCTTTTATGTGGGTAACATAGGATCTTAAAGGAAGACTATGAAAATAGAATAACAAGATGAAAAAGGAACTTTCCACATTTGGCTGGTCCGAATCTTGACAATTTAAAAAAATCTCCTGCCTCGATTCAGGCAGGACATTATCCAAGTATTTGGATAAAGGTTTTTTATGTCTGAAAAAAACATTTCTTCAACCAAGGTTTCAATCAACCGATACCAGCAGCTGGAGCGCATGAGACAGGATTTCTGGGCGCAATGATCGCGAGTTTTCCTCTGTGTACTTCAACAACGCGTGAAATGGCAAAAAGATTGTAAGCGAAACATACTTACAGGGTTGGAGACATGGTTGTTATTAAAGAGGAGCACCTTCCACCGATGAAATGGATCCCAGGACGCTTCAACAAACTTTACTATGGAACTGACGGTGTTTGCAGAGTTGTGGACATTACTACGTCCAAAGGCATCTTAAAAAGAGCATTAACTAAAGTTTGCGCTCTGCCCATAAGAAATTCTCATGAGCGCCTTGGAACCTCAGCTTCCAAGATCCCTCTTGAGGATAGAAGGATGGAAGGAAGAGGATGTCAAGCATATTGACGGCAATGGGGGAGCGCAAGGACGACGCAGTGACACCAGCGACACCGGCGACGGCCGGACAATGACATCTATCTATCAACGAAATTTCAGCTCGTACGCGTTCCTAATTTATTTATATTTTATTCCGATTAAAGGAATTTTACTGTTTCTTCGGTGTATTACTTAAACTAGGCATCGTCGTAAACAAATGGTAATCAATTATTTTTACCTCATTAATTTATTTTCTAAACGAAAAAAATTTAACAACAGTTCAATAATCTTTATTTTTATTGTAAATGTTTCAAAGAAGTTATAATTAGTACTTTATAATAATAAAAAGCACACATTTTTTAATAATTTCAAAGTTGCCATGACACGCTGTTGGACTGCAGTATTAAAAACAAAAAGTTTGAAAACGCTGTGAGCAATTTGTGTGCGTTTAGGAGTCCACGTAACATGATTTTCGCAAGCTGGGATCCAAATATCTCCAATAAATGCATCTTTTGGAAATCTGAAAAATAAATAGCCAGAATAAACATTATGATGAAGTCGATATCGATGTTTTGTCTTTGTACTGTTGCAGCTCTAACTTTGTTGCAGTGTAGCTAATGTAATTAAATTAAAATTTCTTATTTTCGGGATAAGTGACGGGACGTCAATCTATTATATTAATGAAGTAGTGTTGCATAATAATCGGCTATCGATTAATCGATTGTGTTCACCCAGAATCACTCGTAATATCCATTAGACTATCGATAGTATCAATTTTCTCGATATAATCGATACTATCGATGTCAATTATACAGCAATACTATCGATTATAATCGATTTAATCTAACATTGGTTTAGATTATATTGCTCCTGTTACTGATGTGCAATATATCCATAATAGCCCATCGTGAAACGTTACAATGAAAAACTTGAACATTATAAAATAACTTTTATTATGTTTGCTCATACTTACTCATTTATCTAATAGTTGCAAAGGCATGCGATACTATCTAAACCAATGTTAGATTAAATCGATACTATCGATAAAGTCGATCATATTGCTGTAATAATTGTCATCAATACTATCAATATAATCAATTATATTGGGCGTTTAGACAATTATAATCGATTATAATCGATAGTATTGCTGTGTAATTGACATCGATATTATCGATTATATCGAGAATAACGATACTATCGATAGTCCAATGATTGTATGGGTGATTTTGGGGCCCATCTAATAATCGATTATAATCAATGTTTGATCGATTATGCGGCAACACTATAATGAAGTAGACCGATCCTAAACATACAGTTTCATAGTATTGATATTTTTTAAAGCAATTTCGTTGCAAAAAAACGTTGGAAAAAGAAAATAAGTAACAATTTATAAGTAGTGATTTATTAATATTTAAATAAGCATTTATATTTTTTTTAAAAACAGTTTTAACGATAAAGAACTTTTGTACACTTGACTTTTCTGATCGCTCTTTACACGAAAACACGCTGCAATTCGACATTTGTTGCTCACGTCCTAACGCGTGCACGTACCGTGATTTGCAAATGACGCCGGAACACGCGAGAACTAGTTTTATAAAATCGATATGACACCACCGGTCATATACTTTTGGCAGAGGGGAACTCCTCTCAGTGGCGTCTCCGGTTGGTTAATGCTCTAAGGTGCGGGCGCTCGACAGGCGCGATTTAATCATGCAGCACGCTAGATCTCGTAGCACGTTACATTACATATCGTTCGTTGGACAAACATCGTGCTATACAAAAATATTATTTTTGTGTCGCATTAAATAAAGCAAACCAATGAACTCCCCTTCATACTTTTCAGGCTTAGGACTGTCTATAATTGATACAAACGTTATTTTAATATTATTGTAATTGTAAATCAATTATAGGCGGATTTAAAAGTTCATTGGTTATTATTTATGATATGTACAAAAATCAACTATGTAAAAAACAAGAAACCAAATGTACATTTGGTTTCTTGTTTTTTTGTATCGTATCCCATCCCATACTTTTACTTGATTAAAATATTAACTAATCTTACATAACAATACAACGATCGCGCGCGAAACGTAGTACTAGTACCTAACGTGCTGCGACTGGGAGAACAGATCGCGCGCGAAACGGTCTAACGTGCTGCGACTGCTGCAAGAGATAGCGTCCGATAGCATTAGCGCGCACGCGACGGACGACTGACTGCCCGCCCCGCCCCGCTCGGCCAGCCAGCCAGCGCCGCTGCAGGTTGCCGCGCGCGATCTCACGATATTCATAGCTTAGAGCGCCAGCCAATGCGCCTACATACATAGCACGCGATACGCATACGCGCGAGATACAGGCAGCGCGCTAGATTAAGGCGCTATGCGATATAATTAACAACCTCTATTCAAAGCGTGCGACGTGCGTGAGCGTGACAGTTGAAGGAAGACAGACAGACGAGCGACGTTAACAGCTAAAGTTACCAGAAAATAAATAGAACGCTTACAATTTGTTTTACAGATAAAATAATTTTACTGACTAGAGTTACACTATTAAAACCAAACAATTATTTAAAATATGTACATTTTAAACAAAATAAATAATTAAAATAGTCAATAGTTATTTAATTTTAATAGTCTTAAAATATATTTAATTTTATGAAAATATATCGTAAGCCTTTTACTGAGATTGGAACGCGAATGGATCGCTCGCCGCCATTTTCCTTGTTGTAGGTGCATCAAATGTCATAATAATTTTAATTTTTCTGAATATTATTATTTCTTTTGGCTTTTACGTTGTAGAAGTATATTTTTTACTTATACTTTTTAAGTATTTCAAACTGTATACTTTATTTATGGTGGAATTTTACGTAACCGATAAGTCGTGGTGATTTCTTTGAGGTCGTCATTTCAAGGATCCTTCATAGTCTTCAAAGAGGATCATCTTCATAAAAGGCAGTGAGTTATACGCCCACTGTTGTGTTGCATCGTAAGAATATATAGTGTATGCGTATCGCGTTCTTATAATTTCTACAGCGAAGGAATGAAAAAGTGTAGTGGATCGTAACGCTTCGGCTGAACTTTTTTGGATTGATGGGACAATGAGCGATTCGCCAGGAGTGGAGTGGCTCCCGGCGTACAGCCCTGGGCCGCCGCGCCACAGCCCACTGGGGCCCATCCCTCGGTTTTTGTATGAAGATGTGCAGCCATTGTCCCTGCAGCAGGAAAATAACAACAAGGAAGGCGACCAGAAAGAGAACTCCAACAAAATAATACACGCCAAACCAGCGTACAGGTAAACTCAGTTTTATCCTCTACAAGTACTTTAAAAACTATGAATAAGTGTAAATGACTCATATCTTTAGGTCACCTCCTAATGCTGACTAATCATTAAATAGTATAATACCACAATTTACATGTTGTTCATTTTATATGATAATGTTTTAGAATTTGTGAGCAATATGTTTGTGTCACTTTATGCTATAAATACTCATACAAGATACAGAGTGTAATCAGGGATATTTTTTGTAGTATGGGTGCCCACTAATAATAACTTTATGTTAGTACAGTCGTCGTCAGATATATTATAGCAGATAAGGTGACCAATACTTCTGAACATTTCAAAATGTCAATAAGTTCTATAAGCTACAAGTTACCATTAATATCTGAACGTTCATTACTTCATTAATATCTGAGCAGATGCTAGTCATTAACTACTAAACTCACAACTAACTAATAATATCTGAACACATCATGATGGTGTGGTCTTAAATATCTAAACAGTTTAGGAAAAATTGCAGTAGGAAGTGCTTCCAACTTTGCAATAAAAACTGTTTTAGTATGAACTCTTTTGATAATTTATATATAGTAAGATGACGCTGGCAGTTTTTAACACTTTGTAGTTTTCAGTCTTCTCATTACTGTCATGATAAGTACATATATAATATGTGTTTATTTATGTTGTTGTAAATAAAAATATTATTGATTTCATTAAAAAACCAATATGTTTTTTCTTTTATTTACATTGACATATCACCAGTGGTCGGAGTAGGTATATTGATTTTAGATACTTGCGTCATGATATCATAACATGGACATGCATTTCTTCCGGAATGTACCGGAGTTTCCAAAAATTTGGTAAATAGAGTAATAAAATAAAAAACCATATGTAAGCAAACAAAATTGTTTATTGTTAATACAAATAATCATTATTACAGTTTTATTAAAAATAATTATTTTTAATCCTCATCGGTTACAAGTTCTACATTTTGATTTTCTGTCTCTATACAATTAAAATAAATAACTATAATTTTTTCAATATTTTCTAATTTTAAGCTATTTCTTTTAACATCTAAGATCCATTTGTAAGTGGAAAATGATCGTTCAACATCTGTAGATGTCAATGGAGCGAATTTGAAATAAAGTTTCTGATTATTTGCTACGCTTTTTTCAATACTCTCGCTGTATTCTCTAATTGTATCTAAATCTGGATTTCGTTCCATAACTGATTCTATTTTATTTTTTATATTCTCATTATTGCACTCGTTAAGCGTAGCCCTTACTTGATCAAATACTAAAAGTGAATCAGCTAGAGATAAATTTTGTTTTTGTAACTCTTTTAGGGCTAGTAGTATAATAGAGTAATTTTCTTCAATATATTTTAAATCATTTTCTAAATTTTGTTTTTCCAAAATGTTTTTTGCGTTTCGTATGGCTATAGCATCAGAACTGCTCAAGCAGGATAAAACTTCTTTTATTTTATCTAAATGTTGAGCGTAGTAAGATGCTGCCTGTAACCAAGTACCCCATCTGGTAATGACTGGTTGCGGAGGCAACGGTAAGTCAGGATATTTTTCTTTTAAAATGTTTACCCTACTAGGAGCCTTTAAAAATACTTTTTTAACATTTGATATAAGAATATCAACATCGTTGTATTCTGACCTTATCTGCTCACTTACACGATGAAGAGCGTGCGCCAAACATGTCACATGCTTCATTTCAGGTAAGTAATGTTTTAAATTTCGCCCTGCAGATAGCATGTACGCTACACTGTCAGTGCAAAGCATTAAAATATTGTCAACTTTCGCTTCAAAAGTGTTTTGCCATAAATTTTCTAGACATTGCAGTACAAATTGTGTTATTGTTTGTCCATTTACTGCTGTTAGCATTTTACAAGCAATCAAATAAGGCCGGCCTGCACTATTACTAGGATGCAATGGTTTTATTAGGAAATTGACTATGTATCGACCAAAAATGTCTGTTGTCTCATCCAGCGATATCCATAGTTTCTCATTTTTATTAGTTTCATAAATCGAATTGATTTTATTCCTATAAAACTTCTCCAAATAAACTTTTCGTAACTGTGATTCGTCAACCACTTTACGATTGGTACAAACGCAACAACAAGTACTGCACATATATTTCTGAAAAAACTCTTTGAACGCTGGATTTTTCATTTGCGACCAAGGAATATTGCATAGAATCAGGAACTTAATGAGGTCGAAGTAAAATTCCTCTTGCGGTCTCTTAAATTTTCCTTGATGTACAGCGCCTTCAATGTGTTTGGTAATGTTGCCTCTATTCACAGCTTTCAAATGACTTTCACACTTTGTACAGTATATAGTGCCACTAGCGTTATCGTAAAGTAGCTCAGGATAGTGCAATAACCACTTTTGCACTGTTTCAGCCTTGACCTTTGCCATATTTATTTATATCTCACCTAAAACGATGATTTAAATTTACAATATATACATACACAACTGTAAAGTCGATAATGAAATTCTGTTTCATATAAAGTGTTTTTTTTAACTGAAGCGGTGATAGCCCTGCGGTGTGCGTACCGGACTCTCATGCGCTGTGATGATTGCTATAAAGTGATTTTTTTAACTGTTTCCAAGTTCTAAAACCTTCTTAAATAGTGAAAATAATTAAAACTTACCCGTACAAAAACAACTTCAAATGGGCCCAATCCAAGAGTAATAAATCGATGTCCGTAGTTATAAGCCAAATTCGTCGTTTTAAGTAGATTTCAGAAGACAGTAAACAAGCCAGGGTCAAGTCAAGATATTCACAACACATAAAATAAGCGCACTCCACGAACCGAAATAAGTGAGTGAGCCACTTGGTCTGGATGTCGGTGCGAGCGCATTGTTTTCGAACAAACAGTCAATGACTCATCCTGGATACTTGATTCTAATTGGTCAGATGCGTTGAGCATAGAGATAAGAGGACAAAAGACCCTGTTTGCCGGATGTCGTGTGTTGAAATGAATATTATTATTATATCATTTTATACATGCTTAGGCTTTTACTCCAACACTTTTACTACAACAAGGTTTTTACACACCAGTCATTTTTTACTATTAAATTCTGGTCATCTACGCCACTAGCAGCATAGCGTTGAGAGTATTGATACATTTTTAACTAGTTTCATGTAATAATTTCGATGTTTCGGTATTTTTATCATAATAATCCGGAAACTCGGAGGAGTATCCATATTAACATATACGTTTGATGTCAGTGACCTTAATTCAATATACCTACTCCGACCACTGCATATCACACTAAAAATACAAAAGTGTTGTAATTCGAAATATCTATTTTTTTCAGAATCAATAAAAAAATATTATTCACTTCACGAGATTGTTACAGTCGTCAGTCAAGAAAAAAGTTTTTATTATTATTATTTTTTTTTTTTTTGCATAATTCCAATTAAAGTTTTCATGTTTTGTGGGCATATAAGTTGGTTCATGGTATTAGGTACATAAATGTGTTAAAATGTCAAATTCATATTTTAATACAACACTATTGTATTATTGTGCGATATCAGTTGTATTGTACTCGTAAACCCAGTGTATAACTATGTAGATACACTTGACGTGATGAGTGTTCAGATATGCGGTCATAATCAATTCGAGCGCCCATGTAAACCAACAACAATATTACACTCACACACATTTATACACATCGACACAACACAATCAGATTCACACACACCTATTCTGTAAGTTATCAACTTATTTTAATCTACAAAATTTAATCTACTTACCTATTTTATTTTTCTTTTTAGACTACCTACCTGCGTTAATTAATTATGTCAACATTTTTTAGTAGCATAATATGTTTCTATAATTGGCTTATGTTTAAGTAACATCTTCTTTACCTTGTGTTTAGTTAAATGCTGTTGAAACATTGTTGAATAAATAAATAAATAAATATTATTGGTTAGTTGTGTGTTTAGTTAATGACTAGCATCTGCTCAGATATTAACGAAGTAATGAATGTTCAGGTATTAATGGTTGTATAGAACTTATTGACATTTTGAATTGTTCAGAAGTATTTGGTCACCTTGTCTGCTACAATATTTATAACGGCGACTGTACTACTATGTACTATGAAGTACCTAGTTAGTATTGAATACTACTTCATAGCATTCTTTGAAAAACTTAAACAGTCAAGTAATATTTTGGAGGGCACAGTAATACCTAATCTCAGTGATAAAAATGGACATTATGGATAACTGTTAAGATGGTTAAATCTCCTAATTACTTGCCAAAGAGATAATTTTAAATCATGTTGATAGGTGAACTATTAATTGATAAGATAAATTATATTTTGTGCCTATCTAGCTGCAAGTAAATAATATGTTATATATTTCATAAATAACACAATATTAAGAATTTAAAACAACATAATATTTTTGTGAAATATATACTTAACCAAATTTTACATTATAACATATGAATTTTTTTTTACAGTTATGCCAGTATGATCAGATTGGCTATCAGCAGCTCTCCAAATGGCAAGATGACCCTCAATGAAATATATAATTACATCTGTAATGCTTTCCCTTATTACAAAGAAGCTGGCAAAGGATGGATGGTAAGCTAGCTGAAAACATCTTGTAGTAGAAGAACATTTATTCTTGGCATGCCTATGTTTAGATAATGTTGTTACCCAATAGATTTTACTACATTCCAAAGGATAGAGAACTCAACCTTGCCAGTCCAACGTTTTTTATATTGTCATTTTTAATTTAATTTCAGCATTGCTGTAATAACAAAAATACATCATAATATTAAGCACTGCTTTTGAATGACGTTAATTAAATTCTTGTAATACGACATATGATAAAAGTAAGGCAGATTCTCTACTACTACAATATGGACTAATGTTAATCTCTGCTTCTGCCATTTACCTAGTAAGCTACCTATATAGAAAAAGTCTCAGCAAACTGGAGCTGTTTTTTTCTAGTCAATAAAACCAGACTTGTATTAACAGAGTCTAGAGATAGTGATATAGATATGGTCATATAAATATGTGACCTTCAATAAAGTCTATGAATAGAAAAGGGCTCCTTATGTAACTGGTAATGGAAGTAAGGTTTAGAGAATATTTATTGTCTCAAGAAAATACAATTTCACTTAAAATACAAGTTAAATATATTGCTATTACATGCTAAAAGTAAGCAGTAGTGAGCTGCTTGTTACAAATTATGTTAACATAAAGAGTACAATATTTAAAATATATAAAATATATATTTTTTTAAATGTTGATTATAGTTGTTTAAATAAATATTTTTTGAGCTACTTCTTAATAATATTAATGATAATAGATTGACTATCCTTAAACGACATGGGTAATTTATTATACAATTTTGCTCCTTTGGTTCTTAAATTTTGGGTTCCATAATTTGTTCTAAGTACTAAACAATAATCATTATTTTATATTTTACAGAACTCAATAAGGCACAACCTGTCCCTAAACAAATGCTTCATGAAAGTAGCACGCAGCAAAGACGACCCCGGCAAAGGGTCTTACTGGGCCATGGACACCAGCTACAAGATGGCGGAGGTCACGCCGCGCCGCCGTAGGAGCCTCAGGGTGAGCTTGGACCATTAGTTTTTAACTTATCAGAGCTGTGAAGGTTACTACCATATGTGTGTATAGCTACGCTCCGACGTATGATCATAGTAATTCAGTGCTATAATTATCTGAAAGGTAAAGAGAGTTTTCCTGTCATAAACATAACATATCCCTGTATGTTCACTACAGTGACATGTTATACACAATACAGAAGTAAAGCATGTTTATTACTTATCATCAAATAATACTGAATATAGTTATTTGTTTCTATTTCCCGTAAAACCAAATGTAGACCTTGTGAAATATGAAAATGTATATTCTTCAGAGCTTGTTAGGGCATATCTGTTTCGAAAAAGTAAGAGCGGCGTTAACTAGCCCGTGCGTGTGTGACGAAGGCTGGAGACTCAAAATCAGCTACCACGAATTTACAAGATGCCTATTTTACGCTCTTAAGGTTTGCGCCCGGTCTGTGAGTACTGAGGTTAAGCAACTTTCGCAAAGGCTGGTCATCGGATGGGTGGCCAAAAATGTATTATCTCGAGCTCCTCCGTGCTTCGGAAGGCACGTAAAGCCGTTGGTCCCGGCTGCATTAGCAGTCGTTAACAACCACCAATCCGCACTGGGCCCGCGTGATGGTTTATGGCCCGTTCTCGCTAGCCATCCATAGGAAAGGCCCGTGCCCCAACAGTGGGGACACAAAATGAGCTGATGATGATAATATTCTTGAGATCTTGTTATGTCGAAACAGATATGCCCCTGTTTCGAAAAAGTATGAGCGGCGCTAACAAGCCCGTGCGTGTGTGACGAAGGCTGGAGACTCAAAACCAGCTACCACGAATTTTACCAGATGTTACGCTCTGAAGGTTTGCGCAGACAACGGTTAGTTTTCGGTGTACTTTTTGCCTTAAGTATAATACGTACCACGACAGACTTAAATTCCAAATGTTACATTTATCACACTAATATTATAAATGCGAAAGTTTGTGTGGATGTCTGTATATTTGTTCCTTCTTCACGCTGCAACGGATGGAAGGATTTGGATGAAATTCGGCATACAGATTGTTTATAACCTGGATTAACACATAGGATAGTTTTTATCCCGATATCCCCACGGGAATCACACTATAAATATACCAAAAACGCAATTTAATTTTCCAATACAAAATGATTTGTTGGAAACCAAAGAGAATTAATTCACTTGATGGAAACTGTCAAAGTGGTACGAAGTCCGCCGGGTACACTAGTGACGAATAAAAGTACGCCTTGGGCTTTACACACGCCTGCATATCAGACCACAAACTGTCGAATCTCCTCAATAGACTTTAAACTTCATGTAATACTAGCGGCCCGTCCTGGCTTTGCACGTGTGGACATTTCTTTTTTAATATAGCCTAACATATATACATAATATAGCCTTTAACGTTACTCAGCGCTAATGTAGCATTCGAATGGTGAAATATTTTTTAAATCGATCCGATCGATTTGTTGTAAACATACAAAAGCTTTCCATGTGCAAGCGGCCGTGCCTCGTCTATGCTAGCTTTTGAACTGATAGGTGTATTTTACGAGGTTTGTGTTTCCCTGTGGCCCCGCCAGATGGCGCCGTACAGCCCGGAGTGCAGCTCCAACAGCAGCGGGGCGGACGCGGCGCCCACGCCCCCCGCCACACCCACCTCCCCCGCCGCGCCCACCTCCCCCGCGCCCAAGGCCGCGCCCCTCGCCGGGGTCAAACAGGAGCCGGGCGAAACGGGTAAGCGATGCCACTCTTTAGTGGGCTCATTTTATTTATTTATTTATTTTCTTGTGGAAAGATTTACAGTCAACTATCAACTATGATGATGATTGTTAATGAAAGAAGGTGTTTTCAGTTAGAGTGCTTTACTTCGATTGTTACAATGGTTTGGCGGTTGAAAATAGGGTTGATATAATGACACAACAGGTAATGAAGACGGTGATTGGTGGCCGTGTGTATCGCGTGATGGCGGTGTCCATCCATTGGCTCCGGTCCGTATCGCGTCATTGTTCGTGGGGTTGCTGTTAACAAATAATCGGCTCGAACATCCTCCCGGCCGTTGAAAGGTCTGCGCAGCTTTCAACTCCAACAATCCTCATCAGAGGTAGGCAAAATACATAGGCGGTTGAGAGCTCGGCGTACCGTGCCGTAGGCTGTGTTGACGTCGGCTACTCGAGGTATCCCATCGGATCCGGGGAACAGCTTGCTGATTCTGCCGAGACGCCAGCAGAGAGGAGGGGCATTGGCTTCCTTAATTACGACCATGTCGTCAAGTTTTATGTCTCTACACCTCGTTCGCCATTTGGTCCGCTGCTGAAGTTCGGCGACGTACTCGGAGGTCCATCTGAGCCAGAAGTGTTGCCTGGCTTGCTCAAGGCGCTGGAAACGGTCTAGACGGGGTAGGTTGAAGTCCACGAGGCACGGCGATGGCAGCGCGGTGAGTTGCCTACCAATCAAAAAGTGAGCCGGGGTGAGAGTTTGGAAGTCGTCGGGAGATGAGCTGAGGGGACATAAGGGACGGCTGTTTAGGATGGCTTCGACTTGTGTGAACAGAGACGATAACTCCTCAAAGGTTAGGTGTGTGTTCCCTAAAATGCGGTGAATATGATGCTTGGCTGATTTTACACCGGCTTCAGCCAGACCATTGAAGTGAGGAGAGTATGCAGGCGAAAATTTAAATTTAATGCCACGACGTGCTGCAAACACATGAATAGAATTGCGATTTGATTTTATAAAATTACCTACTTCTTTTGCTGCAGCGACGAAATTAGTGCCATTGTCGCAATAAATAGTATTAGGTAAACCTCTGCGAGCAATAAAACGTTTGAGAGTAAGAATGAATGCATCTTTGCTTAACTCACTGACGGCCTCTAGGTGAATGCATCGATAACGAAAACATATAAAAATGCACAAATAACATTTAGTTATTTTACAACCACGACCTTTACGATCGGTGATTAGGAATGGCCCAGCAAAGTCAGTACCAACTGTCAGAAAAGGGAAGTCAGGCTCAACCCGATCATTAGGCAAATTTCCCATAAGGTTATTTAAAGTTTTACCTTTAATGCGACGACAGACAAAGCAAGAACGAGCTACCTTTCGAGCTAGATTTCGCCCACCAATCGGCCAGTAGCGGTCTCTAACTGAGGCTAACATCTGTTGAGGTCCAGCGTGTAGAAGGCGCTCATGTTCCTCTTGAAAAATGAGTTTAGTTAAGGGGTGGTCAGCTTTTACAATAATTTGATGTTTTTTGTCGTAGTGGTAGGTAGAGGAATCTATACGACCTCCAACTCGCAATATACCTTGGTCATCGAGAAATGGGCTTAGAGAAGAGAGAGTTGCCTTAGCTAGTAGAGGTTTGTTATTGCGTAGTTGGTCAATTTCAATAGGGAACGACTCTATTTGGGAAATAGCTATAAGAGCTTTTAGTGCTTTGTTAAGTTCGCTTACTTGAAGTTCGTCTATGAGTTTATTATTAGGGGTTTTGCAATTATGTGAAAATCTATAGACTCTGGCGTAGACTCTTTGAAGAGTGACTAGCTTGGAAAATCTAGTAAAACAGACTACTGGCGACGAAGATGCCACTTCCGCCACCAAAGCAGATACTGATTTCATTTCCGGTAAATCAACGATAGGATTAGTACATGAGGGCCACGCAGACTCATCATGAAGCAAAAAGGTGGGCCCATGCCACCACATAGAACAATCGCTGACGTACTGTGGATCTAACCCTCGCGAGAGCAAATCCGCTGAGTTTTCTGACGTAGGAACGTGACGCCAAGCGGAATAGTCGGTTAGCTCACCTATTGCAGCCACCCGATTAGCCACAAAGGTTTTCGTCTTATTGGGCGTCTTCAACCACCCCAAGACGACACTCGAGTCGGTCCAATATATATGACTGTTGATTGTACAACGAAGAGTCTGCGTAACGGATGAGCTTAGCTGTGCCCCTATTACGGCCGCGCATAACTCCAGCCTGGGAATCGTCGTGGCCTTAAGTGGGGCTACGCGCGTCTTAGCACATAATAGACTAATTTGTACATTGCCTTTGGCGTCTTTAGACTTTAAATAAATACATGCGCCGTAAGCATCTTTAGAGGCGTCACAAAAAGTATGCATTTCGATATAAGTGTGGTTATCGATTAAGACATGCCTAGGCAACTGAATAGAGGACAAACATGAAACCCTTTGGGAAAATTTTATCCAAGTGGTTTGGATGTCAATGGGAACCGGTTCATCCCAGTCTATTTTGAGGGACCATAGTTTTTGTAGTAGTAATTTAGGTTTAATAGTACAAAGAGATAATAATCCAAGCGGATCAAAAATTTTAAATGTAGTAGAGAGAATTGATCTCTTAGTGAGAACCTTAGGTGAGGGGCAGTCCATTCGGAAAAATAGGACATCAGAAGAAGGTGACCAGCCAATGCCTAGGGTGCTCGTAGAGTTGCTTATAATTAAATTACCTTCCTCGGCGTTTATTAAACTAGAATTAAAAAGTTCTGATAAATTTGATCTATATTTTCTTAAGTGAAAACAACCCTTAGCTAACTCGTTTGACACCTGCAGCTGAATGTCACGTAGTTCCGACGGGGTATCACAACCGGTTAACAAATCATCACAGTACATATCCCTTTGAATGATTGTTTTAATGTTAGGATCGGTACATTCCTCGCCCAACTGCCAAAGACACCTCGTGCTAAGAAAACTTGCGCTAGAGAAACCATACGTCACCGTATTTAATCGTAGAGTGCGTAATTGCTGGTTTTCTTCGTCGCGCCATAAGATTAATTGAAGATCGCGATCAGACTCTTTAAGGGTAACTTGACGGTATAACTTCTCAATGTCACCCGAAATAATGTATTTGTGTTGCCGGAAACGAATGAGTATGTTAAATAGAGAGTCTTGTATAGTGGGTCCTATCATCTGTATATCATTAACTGATACTCCAGAAGAAGTGCGAGCTGACGCGTCAAAAACGACACGTAACTTAGTCGACTCGCTTTTCTCTCGTATCACAGGGTGATGAGGCAGGTAATAGGCAACGCGCGGCGCTTGCGATGTTATATCTGTAAGGTGACCAAGCTCCGCGTACTCGCGGATAAAATCAGAGTAGGCGATTTTTAACTCAGGTTGCTTGCGGAAACGTGCTTCTAGACTTAAGAATCTCTTTCTAGCTAGTTGATACGAGTCACCTAAGCAATCTCTATTGCGAAGAAGAGGTAAGGCCACACAAAAACGACCATTAGTTAGGCGAGTAGTAGTCATAAGAAAATGCTGCTCACATTTACTTTCTTCCTCTGAGTAGGGTTGATGTTGGGGGAAACTTTCTAGTTCCCATAATTTACTAATTAGATGCTCAAGGTTATCATTTATGGAGCAATGTTGATCGACATTTTGGCCTTTTAATAAAAAGTTGCAAGAAATAGTTTTGTTGGGGGTTGTATGTTTAGGCATGGTAGGTAACGGACCTGCGACGAGCCATCCTAGTTTAGAGCTACGTAGGATAGGGCTATTGTCTCCTAGGCGATGCTGTTCGGAACCTATCAAGTCCCAAAACAAGTCCGCGCCGATCAGCATATCGATAGGGGACGGCTCGTTGAAGCTAGGGTCAGCTAGTTCAAAATTGGATAGATTAAGAGGTTTGGCGTCAAAGGCGACCTTAGGCAGGTCGTCTGAGATTTGTGGCAACACTAGACAATACATCGTTACATTGAAGGGACCTGTGTTTGATTGTAGATGAAGCGCGCACCGCTCCACGTTTGAGTATAAAGAAGTATTGCCAATACCAACTATATTGACCTTTGTAGAAGGCTGAGTAGTCAACTTTAATTTCTGTTTAACTAAATCAGTTAAAAAGGACGATTGACTCCCGCTGTCGAGTAAGGCCCTTACTGTAAGAGTATTTTTAGTAATAGGGTTGGAAATTTGGACTTTAGCGGTACACAACAAAATGTTTGGAACAGTCATAGAAGACATAACTACTGTTTGGGACGACGCGGGATTAGAGTTTGACATTTCAGTGTTTGAAGTAAAATGCAGCAGGGAATTATGCCGCTTTTTGCAAAAGCGACAAGACCCGACAAGGGTGCAGCTTTCAACCCTATGTCCCTGTCTCAAACAATTTTCGCAGAGCCTTAACGACCGCACTACAGAGTTCCTTTCTTTAGGAGACTTGGCCTTAAAAGAAGAACACTCATACAAACGGTGTTCACCCTTACACAACAAACATTCCATAGACCTCTTAGAAGAGGATGAACTATTAGGCTCGCTAGTAGTGACAGCAAAAGATTTAGTCTGTAGCCGATTAGAAAATGAGGAATTCCCTTGCTTAGCCCTGTCTTGTCTGTCATGCTTGGCATTGTAGACAGTCTCGAGAACATCGGCTCGATTCTTGAGAAAGGTAAAGAATTCAGTAAGTGTAGGTATCTCAGAAATATTATTTCTATACTCTTCCCATTTAAAGCAAGTAATGTTGTCTAACTTTGCTGTGACCATGTAAATAATTAGAACGTCCCACTTGTCAGTAGGTAATCCCAAAGTGCTGAGAGCCCTTAAGTTTTTAGTTACGTGGTCTATGATAAACCTAAGCGACTTACAGGTCTCTCGCACCGACTCAAAATTAAAAAGAGATTGTAAATGATTGTTAATTAATTGCCTTTTGTTATCGAAACGTTCACATAATAAATGCCAGGCTTGAAAATAATTTTTGTCTGTAACTTCCAAATTACAAATAACACGAGCGGCTTCACCTTCTAAATACGAGCTAAGGTAATGAAATTTGTGAATATTTTTAATTTGTGTGTTTTCATGAACTAATGAACTAAATGTTTCTTTAAACTCTAACCATCTAAAATAAGTTCCATCAAAGTTGGGAATTTTAATTACAGACAATTTAAAACCTAGTGTCTCATTATTGTGACTATTATTGAATGGATGGCAATGACAATTTTTCTGAGTTGAAGTATTGGATGGACATGACTCAAATTTCGATGCTTTAGAAGGTGCATTCGCCTTTACCAATTCCTGAGCAATAGAAATATAGTGGTCGAAATCCTGTTCAAAGGTATCGCGAGTAGTTAATTCTTGATCTAAATTAATCTCACTCAAAAATTCTATTCGATTTTGCAACTCGTCGAATTCAAGGAACAAGGTTTCCATTCTAGACAACTTCATCGCAAGCTTGTTCACTTCTATCTCAGGAACCGATTTTAAAACTTGTAAACCTTCTACATGGTTTTTAAATTTAGTTAAACGTCCCTTGATGTTACTACGCTTTACTACAAGGGATCTTAGGTCTGTAGGGCCGTCGACTTCAGTGGACATCGCGATGAAATTAGTCTATTACAAAACAATGCAAAGTTAAAGTTAAGTTAATGAAATTGCATACGATACGCTCCTCGCTTCGTAGTCTAGCCGCTCGCGCCGACGGGCGACGAGTGCAATAACGGGATTCGCGACTCGATCAGCTGATGAGCCGGCCGGAGGGCGGCCCGTGCGAACAAAAGGTGACGTCACGCGCACGGAGCACCGCCAGATGCGCCCGCAAGACAGGTAGCGAACACTGGAATTGATAGTAGTAACGGCTAAAACATCTAATTAGAACGACCTATGTTGTAAGCAGGGCGTTATTTTTTAGAGGAATATAATTAGCTTTAGCTTGAATAGGCGGGCTTAAGGTGCAATAGGGGGTTGTGGTGGCTTATGGTGCAAGAGAATAGTGTTAAAAGTGAAATAATAATGTGTTAAACATATTGAAGTAGGCAAAGCTTTGTTGCGGAAATGCTTAGCCGCGTTTAAGGTGTTTATTTCTAGCACAAAGGCTGGCACAATAAAGTAAGTGATATAGCTTTCTACCAATATGGGGTGAATATATTTAAATGGGGGTGGGTTTAAATTACGATCTATTAGGCAATTGAATTGATTTAGCACTTATGAAATGATTAAATATCTATGTTAACCTAGGCAGAAGGCTTAAATACTTAAATTAAAATAGTCCTTTATGAAAACCTAAACCCTTTTGGAGTTAATCAAAGTAGCACAAGTCGAAGAGGATAGAAAAGGAAGTGTAAAAGGAACGGGCTCACAGTTAGAGAGGCGGACAATGCTGGGTCGGCGAGTAGTAGTCCCGACTGCTGGCTGCTGGCTCCTTGTAGGCGCAAGCTGGTTCCTGGAGATGGGCTGACGTAGGCGGAGGGTCTTGTCTGGCTGCAAAGCGGCACGTAGGCGCAGGCGTGGAGATTCTTCCACTCGTTAGGTGCTGCGCGATGTTGCTTAATCCCCCAATCGTCAAAAAGGACCTGCAACTCTTCGAATCCGAATTAGCCTTGCAAGTCCTGTCACGGTCGCCACTTTGTTAATGAAAGAAGGTGTTTTCAGTTAGAGTGCTTTACTTCGATTGTTACAATGGTTTGGCGGTTGAAAATAGGGTTGATATAATGACACAACAGGTAATGAAGACGGTGATTGGTGGCCGTGTGTATCGCGTGATGGCGGTGTCCATCCATTGGCTCCGGTCCGTATCGCGTCATTGTTCGTGGGGTTGCTGTTAACAAATAATCGGCTCGAACAATGATGATGATGATGATGATCATTCCGACCGTTTTCGGCCATGGCGACCACTTCGACTCCTAGTCGGTTTGGTGGCGCTGATGCGCCCGAAGAACTATAACTAAACAATAAACCGGAACTGTCAACTCACTCAGTTGTCTGTTTCCTTCTTTAAGAGCGATTGAGGCCAAAAAAGTATGGCTGCCTTTCTTTTTTGCGGAGCGTCTTCTGGGCTCCAGTAACGTATCTACCTTATCTACTAATATACTATCGTTGAGTTCACGTCTGCCGCGTCCGGGGAGACGCTGATGGTTATGTATTGATTGCAGTTGTGGTGAAGTCAGTCACAATTTATTAAAAACAGTAAAAATATCAGTTTGCCAGAAATATTCTAAGATGGTAAAAGTGATAATTTTTTTTTTATAAACTGTGTTTGTTTTTAAATATCAAATATGACACTCCATAAACAAGCTTATCACCAAGTGACAGGCAATGAAGATTTGAGTTTTAACAACCTATAAAGTGTTAGGGTACGTAAAATAATAATAAAATTAATTTTATAAATAATATATGGTCCTTCGAGTCGGAAAAACATCTAATATTAATTCATTAAATCTTCAAATGACTGACCATGATCAATTCAGTCATGGTCATTATCTTTTAATATAAATGTTTTATATCAGTTGTTCCAGATACAAACCACACAGACGACGCGCTGTCAGTACTCATGAACGAAGAACTGATGACGGACGTTGACATCAGCAGGGGTAAGTGGGCCGTGTTTTCATTTTCTTGTTATATTCTTGTTTAGTTCCGGTGGTAGAGTTCTCACACAGAATCCGTATACCTGTTTACAGACAGCCAAGATCTATGGCTATATTATAAAATAAAATAAAATTATCAAGTAAAGAGGCTCTATTTGACCCTTGGTTAAGGTAAGGAGAAAATAAATGCCCTCAATTCAATACTCGACACATTCTTCCGCCCCTTTAGACTTACGAACCGATAGCGTAGTAACATTCATAAGAGCTTAATTATTGTAGCCTTAACATTTTGATATCGTAGCCTAAAACAGTCTCGTCTCACTCATGTATACATAAAGCTACAGGTACATCGTATTCGTCGGGCCTGTTTAACAGGACGACCGGAGATAAGAGCCACAGTATTACTACTTCATTAAACTATTATCCTATTAATATTATAAATGCGAAAGTTTGTGTGTATGTATGTTCGTATATTTGTTGCTTCTTCACGCTGCAACAGATGGATGGATTTGGATGAAATTCGGCATATAGATAGATTATAACCTGGAATAACACATAGGATACTTTTTATCTAGATATTCCCACGGGCACGGGAACGCGGGTGAAACTGCGAGCGGCCGCTAGTAACAATATAAAATCATAAGAGTTGGATATTAGACAAATACCTACTCCTTCTGTGTCCGACATCCCAACTACTCCAATAAGTTGTTGTAAACAGGTAATAAATAAACTTTGCTCAAGAGCATGCGCCGTAAAGAATACATATACACTAACCTACTAGAAAACCCCGTTAGGTTGGAGTTAAGAGTTACGAAATAACTATTTAGTCATCTGTTGTTGGAGCACAATAATTCAGTTATTTATTCTTGTAGTTGGAGTGCAGGGTACTGCACTTCACCAACAAAATATATTTTACCATCCATGTAGCTACACATACATTCCAACAAAGACAAAGTGCTTAAGTTATTACGAAATAATAGGAAAAACTTTCCTCGCGTCAAGCCAAAGTCAAAGTCAAATATTCTTTATTCAAATAAACTTTAGAAAAGTGCTTTTGAATCGTCCAAAATTTTTTACCTACTACCCATTCAGGACGTCTATTTTTTAGCTGTGGAGAAGAATGGGCGCAAGAAACTCCACAGCTTTAATTCAATATGTAACGACATTTACAAAATTATATGCCGTTACGTTACCAAGTTATACAAGTTTAAAAAACCTTAACAATATTTTGGATTAGAAATAGATTGGAGCATTTCAAACCCATGCTGTTTTGTCTTCAATGTAATCAGACACTTTATAATAAGCTTTTTTATAAAGCTTTTCTTTAATAGCGATTTTAAATTTATTAATATCTAGTTTTTGGATATTACTTGGAACTTTATTGTAAAAACACAGACCTCTAAATGAATTATTTACTTTGTGGAGCCTAGTATTAGGTACTGCTAGTTTGTTTTTATTTCTAGTGTTTACATTGTGAATATCACTGTTTTTAGAAAAATTTTCAATATTTTTATATACATACATTAGGTTCTCGTAAATATATTGTGATGCAACTGTCATTATATTAATATCTTTAAATCTCTCCCTAAGAGAATTACCAGCTTTTAGATTATAAATTGCTCGAATAGCCCGCTTCTGCAGCACAAAGATAGTTTGAATATCGGCAGCATTGCCCCACAGTAAAATGCCGTACGACATTACGCTATGGAAATAACTAAAGTAAACAAGTCTAGCTGTTTCAATGTCAGTGATCTGACGAATTTTCATTACTGCATAAGCCGCAGAGCTCAGTCTACTCGACAATTTATCTATATATCTGTATCTCCCACTGTAGCTTTGCATCCAACGTAATGCCTAGAAACACTGTGGTGTCCACAAGGTCCACATTCTTATCTTTAATTTTTACACTGGTTTTTACCTCCTTAACGTTGGGTAATACAAATCTTATACATTTGGTTTTTTGTTCATTTAATAGCAAATTGTTAACACTAAACCAATGAACATCGTCGAGGGGAAATCTATGAAATTTTAAATTCTTGTTGTGTTTCGACGTCCACTTACAAACGTATACAGAACAATGTGTATGCACCATTATATTCAATAGGAATCACTGAACGAAAATCCAAAAAACGTAAAACACGTAGTACGCGCACGTGGCTGCCCTTCACGGTAGCTCCCACAAAGTGCGCTTGTTTGTGGGACACTGGCCCCAGCGCCCGCTTTCCCGCGGGTTCCCCTCCCTTGCTCTGCGAAAGTACCTTCGATGCCCAATTGTATGCTTTTAAAACTGTGTAAGAGCTACGCGATAGAAAGATACGGTACGTCGCTCTCGCAATTGTCTCTGAGCCGCACTTCGCGATTTGCGATCTGAATGGCACTTTATTTTGTCGAGGCTAGAATCGCTATTTAGTTAAATGTTTTAGCGGAGTAACCCCTTTGGTCCTACTATGTGTTTTAACTGAAATAAAAAAATGCTTGTAACCAGTGTTTTAAGGTAAACAATAGCTAAATACGTGTTTGAAATATTGTCTATGTCTAAAAATATTAGCTAAATGGTGACAGCATCTGTTTTAAGCATTGTCTAACTTTAGCCATCGTTTTATAGTAAAGCAGCTTGAATTTTATAGCCCGAGCGTGAGCTAAGCGCTATTCATTAACCCCCCCCCCCCAACCCTTATTTATAAAACTATTCAAGCATTATTTAGTTAAACATTGTTTTGTCTCTTTTTCTCAAATTCAAAATGACGTTTGTGTGACGTTAACAATATTTAACTAAATAATGCTCTAATAGTTTTATGAATAAGGAGGTTAGTACTATGTAAACCACTAGCTATAGCTAAGGTTCGCTATCCCCGCAGAGCGGCTGTGGTGCGGCGGCGGGCGGCGGCACGTGTGCACGCCCCGCCACAGCGCGCTCACCGACGACTACGGCAACTTCGTGGTGCAGCGCCTCGACGACTGCGACTGCCCCGCCGCCGACCCCGCGCCCCCCAGCCCGCTCACCCCCCACACCCCCCACACGCCCCCCGCGCCCGCCGCCTACTGGCAGCCGGACATATTATAACACCGCTGCCGCTGCACCTAACACCTCACTGAAGCCCGGACGGGGTATTCGAAGTTGTGGAGCGGTTGTAGTCCATCCGAGCCAGGATACGATGAGAGCACGTCGCGGATATAAGGTGAGCGCTCCGATGCGTTGTCGTGCGAGTGTTTCGGGAGCGATCGGGTTGCAGTAAGCTACGATCGGTATGGGTTCGAAGTAGCACCACTTACCGCTAGCTTGGTTTCACAAGTTTGTCGATAGGTGGCGCTGCTTCGAAGCTATACGAATAGTAGTTTACTAACTTGACAAAATAGTGAAAAGAAACTTGCATTCATCACTTTTAGTTGACCGAACCGCACCCGCGCTTTCATTGTGAATCGGCGGCGAGAGGTCGTAGTTACGAAACGTTGCAATCGAATTTTGTCTGTTTAATTTGACGGCAGCGGCCGTTCGTTATTTGCTCCGTGGGAACAGTCGAGTTTATGATACCGAACATTTGTTGTCTGTTTTGATATGCATAATATAGTGAAAATACGATATCTCTACATCATGATAGTTTTGTAATGTACATTGTACTATAGACTAATGGATCACCGATTGTAATTTTTTCTATAAAAGTATATAATCGCCCCGGGAACTGTATCGAAGACGGTGACATATCTGCCAACTAAAGTACTTTAGAATAGACGTAGTTACCTTTACATATCGCATGACGGGCCCGTTATGCACGAACGAATGCGAAGGACCAGCGAGAAATGTTATGCTATTTGTGTTCACGCGACGCACGAAACGGAATATGACGTATTGCGACCTTCTTTGAAGCGTGGAGTTTTGTCGCTACACCGATAGCATTATTGAAAAGAAACATCATATTTTTAATGTTGTAAATAACATAAGAAAATGATGTAACAGTATTGGAGCCAGATTGGTGACGAACAGATCTCAGAATGACCAGTATATTGTAATAAAGAATAATATTATTAATATGCTAATAATTTTATAATTTTAGCTGTGCATATACACGATTAGTATTCGGTTATATTTAGTTTAAATAATATTATATAAAATATGAATTAGTTGTTACGAATTTATAATTTAAAGAAATTATATGTATAGTATATGAAGTCGCACCTATATACGTAAATTGCTTTTTAGTGAATAGTGTAAACTTGGCCTATTGAATAAATAGTATTTTGGTTCAGCTTGCCTACAAACTTTTGCATAATATATTTTGAGGTGCATTAAATTTGTTTTCTATTTAATTTACATTTTGTGCCATAGAGAATGGAAACGGCGGATGGTTTTGGTATTAGAAGTGAAAATTGTCCCATATCTTTATTGAAAATGTGTTCAAAAATTTTTAGAAGTTGTATCTACGTACATTATGAATAGTATACATTGTAAGGTGTTATTTTAATATAACTGGTTTCATAAGATGTCTGCGGTATATGACATTTTTTTTACCAATTTTTGAAGGGCAGGTTTATATTATATTGTTGGAAGGTCATTTAAATAGATTTTCTACTCGATGTGTACCATCAGCGATCAATAACCTGATGCTCTCTTACCTGTATATTGAAATGAAAGTCTGCATGTAATTGTTATACATTTGGAAAATGTAGCGTCTAGCACGCTCTTATTTTTGCGTACCGATGATTTAGAGCCGACTACACGTAGTGGCAGCTTAGGAGTTGCCATTGCATTTTGAAAAATATGACAGTTATTGACGCTTTAGTACTTATACAACGTATATGATAGATCACGTGGATTGTTATAATATTCAATGGAAATAGAAGTATGTATATGCATTATAATACGCGAGAAGTAATGGCAGTACTTAAGTTGCTACACAGTACAAACATACAGTTATTAGTAGATTTAAACATAACTTTAAACTTAGGTACGTGTAAAGTATATATTGTATAAACCTGTGTTTTTGGTTTATCGTCATGGCGATAATACAAAACTCGTCCCAATTGCTATTGTATTAAGAGATAATATTCGTTAAAAAAAAGATATAGATTTCATAAAAATATTGGTTCAATCACATTCCTTAATTAGTTGAAATTGAATGTATTTTAAGTTTAACATATTTTTATACAAAAATCATAATAGAAATGAATTCAATATTTATGCTTATATATTTAGTTTTACATAATTAGTAATCAATGTCATAATTAAATTAGTAACATTATTTTTATTTTACAATGTGGTGCATAATAATAAGTTGCCATCTTTTATTGTTTGGTAATATTTATTTTTTCTGTGATAATCTTTATTTTATATGAAACTTATATAGAAAAACAACTGGTATTATTTTCAATGTTGCCTCAAGGCCAGTTTTACATAATAGCAGGCTAATAATAATAACATCGAAATTGTTTGTATAAATATCGAGCCGCAGCTGTATAATGAAACAATTGACGTAAGGAAGAAAACAGGCATACGATTTCGCGACGCAAACTGTTAATATTCGTACATTTACGTTACTTTGGTTACTCACTCCGCCTATAAATGATATTAACGCGGCGATCGATACGAAATTAACTATTTTATTAATTAATTATAATCACGTTAGCCGTTTAATTTAAGAGTAGGATGTTCTACCTCTAAACAAATCATAGTTGATGTACAATATAAACTTTTAACAAAACATTGTTTTTTATTTAGTTCGCTTTAATAGACCACCTTTTCCAGGATCTTCAGGTACTTTATAATGATGTTCCCGATGTTCAACTGAGATGTAAGCAAAGGCATTACCCGTAAAAAAAGAGATTGCAAAATTTGCAACTGCAACCCCCTAGTGGGGAAATATGACAGGGTTATGAATGAGTGCCACATAATCCTGTGCAAACTAAGGCCAGATACACGTTGATTTGAGTTTTGATAAGCTGGTACGGATGAGTTGCCTTTCATACACGTATAGACCAACCTATTGACCGCCGCGCAAAAGTCTTGCGTCTGTGCCGTCTGTGCCCCAGCGCTGCGCCTATTTTTACCTATAGTTTTCGCTCGATTCCCTAGTGATGTGCCTTGTGCATTAAAAAGGCAATCGAAAATTAATATTTCAAAAGCAAATGATTTTTAATTACCCTCATTCTTTATACAACAAATTTTAAAAATACTGCTTTTTGCGGTTCATATATTTGATTAGCTGATTGAAAAGGTAGGTTGGACAACTTCCAAATAACATAGAATTTATTAGTTCAATCCTATTTATGAAATTTAAAATTTTAGATAAATACGGGGGGTGAATTTGAATAATAACAATTAAAGTTACGTTTTAATATTCCGGTGAAGGGTAGCTTGATGTAATACCACTAGCTCCTCTAGCTTTCCGTATACAGTCGATTACTTTGGTGGCCACCATCACCAACTGGAAATCTGACTTTATAGATAATTTGTCGATAGTTTGTCGGAATTTGTCGTGAAATCTCAGAATTTGTCGGTCCACCGTTCAAAGTTATAAGGGGTTCAAGGTGGCCCCGCCAGAATGAGGCTCATTCTGGCGTGGCCACCTTGTATCTCTGAAACTACGGGTCGTAGCGAAGATCTGATTACACCAATAATTTGTCGATAATTTGTCGGAATTTGTCGTGAAATCTCAGAATTTGTCGGTCCACCGTTCAAAAGTTATAAGGGGTTCAAGGTGGCCCCGCCAGGATGAGGCTCATTCTGGCGTGGCCACCTTGTATCTCTGAAACTACGGGTCGTAGCGAAGATCTGATTACACCAATAATTTGTCGATAATTTGTCGGAATTTGTCAACAAACGCCAGAATTTGTCGATGCTTCTATGAAAAGTAAATGTACAATCGCGTACTCATGTCGTTTATTCACAACATCAATAAGCTTCATAGCTTATTGATGTTGTGAA
The DNA here is from genome assembly GCA_947562085.1 of Eudonia lacustrata. NCBI lineage: Eukaryota > Metazoa > Arthropoda > Insecta > Lepidoptera > Crambidae > Eudonia > Eudonia lacustrata. The sequence continues at coordinate 2,215,345 of OX387318.1, forward strand.
TAAACGACTTCAAAGGTATAAAGAGTGTACTTACTTAATATTATTAATGTGAAGTTTGGATGTTTGTTACTCAATCATGCTTCAACCACTGGACGGATCGAGATGAAACTTCGTACAATAGGTTTGGAACCAGAATAGGACATAGGATACTTTACTCTCGGCATTCCCACGGGAACGGGAAACGGGGTTAAGTAGTTGAAAACGTGATTGATTAACAAACATCCAAACATTCGCATATTTTATAATATGAAGTAACTAGTAAGACCATACTTAAGTAGGTACTTACCTATTTATATTTTTAAAATTATTGCGTTACTAATGTGACATATAACACCTATGTACCTACATAGTTGGTACTCATTCAAATTGGCACAATATTTTTAATAGTATCATAGTTTATTAACTGAGCCTATGTTTTTATTTATCGTTGAGAAAAATAGGTAAGTAGGTAGTTTAGTAAAAAGAAAGCAAATTTATGTAAATCGATAATAAACAACACTAATGCCTGAGTTCACTATTGATCCTTAAGTTTTAGTTGAGCCCTAAGCCATGTTAGGTGACAGTTGTTGGAGCAAAACCGTCACCTAATATATGGCTTAAGGGTCACCTTAAACTTAGGGGTCAACGGTGAAAATGGGCATGAGACTATTAGAAAAATACTTTGGAGCTAACAGGGGTTCCGAGATCCATGTCCGAGAGAGAACGACATGTTTACACTAGTGTGAACGACTTTATTTCGTACGCTACAAGATTCACAATATCTTATACTTACACAAAAAAGTGGGCAAAACATTCCGCCGCACAATTTATGAACGCAATAAGTACCACTTACTGCGTTTACGATTGTGACATTTGATGTGCTTACATTACAATCTATTTTCTCGAAACTGTCACATGTTCTTTACTGCGTTCATAAATTGCGCAGCAGCATTGCACTTCTCTGCACTTGTAGTCTTTCAAAGAGATAACAGATGGCGCTGAATAGTAGTTTCATTATTTTCAATTGCAAAATAACCTTTATGATCTAACACAGAATGATCAACGTTCAATGATCAACGGCGATGTTTGTTATTGTTTGGCACGGACCGGGTTAAGTACAAATAGCGAGTTAGAGAACTGCCTCAGTTCGCAGTGGTGTATTTGAACTTGTTTTGTAGTTTCGTTAGTGGTATATTGTGCGCAATACCTACTTAGGTAGATAAAAAGCAAGTAAGTACTTTTTTTCTTTATAAATTCAATTAGTCGACATCGGTGCTTAATTGCACCTAATTAGAAATACCTATCTATTAATTTTCTTTGTAACTACTTGTGAGCCGTGTGGTGGCGCCTCCTTTTAAGAATACTGTCACACCATTCCTTGTCTTCGATGTCGTAAAAGGTGACTAACGGACTGAGAACTGCACATACATACATCCAACTGCTTAGAGTGGCGATAGGCGCACCACCTATTACGCGAGCACAGGTGCAGTAGTAATTTGGTGAAACACGAACTGTGGCAGCAGTAGCTTTCGCGGTGCTAACTGCCTAGTCTCTGACTAACCCCTAGGACAATAGTCGTGAATATTATATGTAACTACTTGTATGAGCTAGTCTTTAGAGTGTGTAGTTTATTTTAGTTTGTGTGTAGTTTTATTACTCAAGAGACACTAGCATAGTAGATAGGTTTAATGGGTATATAGATTTATGTATGAAGGCGCGTGATTGTTGAATTATTGCTCATAATAATTATTTTTAATTTTAAGATGACAACACATTTTTAAAATGGCTATATAATTATCTATTAGCAATAAATTAATGTCATGCATTGATTATATGCATCCGATAAAGAGTCGGACATACCTACTTACGTACACACATATCAAAGTTCCGAACTTTATTCACCATTTAATTCGTTCATTAAATCACGTTATCATTAAATGCTTATGAACGCGACTGTACATGTTGTTGTTTGTATGGGAAAAAAGAAGTTGATATAACTTTTCATAGAAGCACCGACAAATTCTGGCGTTTGTCGACAAATTCCGACAAATTATCCACAAATTATTGGTGTAATCAGATCTTTGCTACGACCCGTAGTTTCAGAGATACAAGGTGGCCACGCCAGGATGAGGGCTCATCCTGGCGGGGCCACCTTGAATCCCTTATAACTTTTGAACGGTGGATCGACATATTCTGAGATTTCACGACAAATTCCGACAAATTATTGACAAATTATTGGTGTAATCAGATCTTCGCTACGACCCGTAGTTTCAGAGATACAAGGTGGCCACGCCAGAATGAGCCTCATCCTGGCGGGGCCACCTTGAACCCCTTATAACTTTTGAACGATGGACCGACAAATTCTGAGATTTCACGACAAATTCCGACAAATTATCGACAAATTATCTATAAAGTCAGATTTCCAGTTGGTGATGGTGGCCACGCCAAGATGAGCCACACCTCCTCTTCCTATTTTCATAATGATTGGAACTGTAAACGCGCTTTCTTGTTGTATGAAGAGTATAACTCGCCGTTTTTACTGCCTTTAAGTTGAGTAGAGTCAACATACCAACGTCCTCTTTGGTAGCGGTCAATATGTCAATATCTAACCTTTGCTATACCTCCGTCAGTTCCTTCGCGGCTGGCTGTACCGAAGACAGTAAATAAAGCTTTTTTTCCTCTACATTCGCTTTAACATTCCTTTTTCCTGGGACGTCCACGACGCAAATGGCTGGACGACATTAAAAAAGTGGACTGGACTTAGTTATCGCCAGTTAAAACAAGCTGTAAGCATGGGACCGCAGAAAATTTTGTATACTGATATCCAAACTTCAGTATAAAGATAGCACTTAGTGTTTCGGTGTATTTGGGGGGAAGTGGTAGATTCAATTAAATGTACACATTTGAAATATCAACAACTTTAATGACCGGCTATATACAAGAACAAATTATAGTTACAGTGTTAACAAACATTTCTCGGATGGTGCGAGCGATCGGGACATAGTGTAGTGAGGTATTAAAATAATACAATTCAATATTGATAAATTTACAAACTAAACAGTTAAGTAATACCAAAACACATAAAACTGCAGAAATTTGACTGACAATCAATATGTTATATAAATAATATATACAAGAAAAATATAAGTATTTTATTTCAATTCGTTGTAACATAGACAAACTATTACATGAACTTAATCTGTCTACGGTTGTAGTAAAATAAAATATTTTTGTCCAACTTTACTACAAAACGGAAACCATACAATTTAGTAACATCTACAACTAATTTACAAGTTCGCTGCTCACTAACATCTAAATACTGTACTTCAAAACTAAACAAAAATAACAAAATATTATATCAAGGCCACGAAATTGCACACGAAAAGCATTAGAAACCATACCACGTTCATTTTATCATTAATATATTATGGGTTTACATACTTTTAGGGGCTCATTAATAAACAAAGTGTAAGCTTGGAGTAATTACTGCGTGTTTTGTCTCTTTTACTCTAATATGAAATGAAGTTTACATGACGGGAACAAAACACGGAGTAACTACTCCAAGCTTACACTTTGTTTATTAATACGGGGGTTATTGTTTATTTTTTAGTACATATGGCATTTGATTTTAATTTTAATTTGATGATCGAATGCTATTAAGAGCTGGGGATAATTATACAATATTGGCAAGTAATTAAAAGGACATAAGCTCCCGATAATCGAGTCTACCACTTACAACGATATTAATTTACAGAAAAAAAAAACTAATCAATCTTCGATAAAACAAAACATTGAATCAACTGACCGATGTTGCTATAAATTGCCTTTTGAGACCATGGTTTGGTTGGGACTTATTGATAGCTACTATCAGCTAATATCGTCATTATATAGTATTTATTCTATATAAAAATATGAAAAATAAAATAATAATTTAATACTATAAATCTAAAGTCACATCGTCAACCGCATAACAGAGAAGTAAGTAAATTTACATATTCACAGCCCTAACAACACCCAACGGACTTCTCTAAACAATTGACGGCTATTTACATCGGCCGGCTGGTGGTCGGCGGCGCGCCACCGGCTCCCAGCTCGAGTCGACCCTTCCAATACAAGAATCTAAACCGAACGCTAGAAACAAGCGCGTTCCGTCCTAATATATTACGACTAACTATTTCCAATGCAAAAATAAATTTCGAAACCTGTACAGAAACGTCATTTAATTGTAATTTTTGTTGTACTGCGAATTGTTCTGCATCATTGCATAAGGCTTTACAAGGCACGGCGCCCCTTACATAAAGGAGGCGCGAATGAAACTGAAGATTCATAAGACTAATGTAGGTATATATTCGATTACATAATCATAACGGAGAGGTAGGAGGACACCATCCGTTTATTAATACTAGGTAATTATGAATTTTGGACCTTTAACATAATAAACAGATCGTATCAATAAGTGGCCGAGTCTGTCGTCAAACGATCGCAGTTTGAGTTAGGTTAGGAAATATCTTGTTTTTTTGGATTGAATTTTGCAAATTTTATGTTAACTTGCAAAATCAAATCATTCAATTTCATTTCTCTAACATGAAATGAGACAAAAGTCATTACAGTGTAAATAAATATTTCTAAATGGTAATATTGATAAAGTTTTAATTTATAATAACAAATCACGCTATTTACAACAATTTAGTAACAATATTTAATGCGATGAGACTATCCTATCTCCCTTATCACAAAATGATCGTGCAGCAGCAATAAAGCAACGGCAGAGGCAATTTCAAACCTTAACAACAGATTATACGATCGAAAGTCTTTCCGTTCCACTATTTTGCTTGTTTGGCAACCTTCGACAATATTAAACACGGAACAATAATTAAAACATAGCGGTAAGAAACTAAAATAGCAATAATATTAACGAAACTAAACGTTCCAAACATTCACTTCGGAGAACAGCTCAGAAACACAGTTTCTAGTTACAACAACCTATCTACTTTCACGGAGACGGTTCAACAAACAATTTATACAATTCAATAAGATCGATAGAGTGATTCAGTTAATGCCACAAAATCTCGTCGAGGGTCGTCGAGAACGGCAAACTACCCAAGTGAATTTGATTGTATCGTGTCAATTTAACATTCGATTTGGTTGCACGCATACGTACCGAACAGTGGTGGTAGGAGGTGGTGGGTCACACTCAAAGCGAGTCGCGGTGCCACACCCAGGTGCGCTTGGTGTGGTCGAACCGGTGCGCCAGCCACTGCGCCTGCAGCAGCTCCAGCCTGTCCTGGCTCAGGTACAGCGGCTTGCCGCGCCTGCGCACGGACAACATCACTTGTCGTTTATTTACCTATTTCTCTGCAAGCTTAGCTGCGATGTCAAAAATTGGTCAAAGATTACTTGGAATTTAAACAAACTTTACTATTATAAGATTCGAGTATGATTTTGATACATGATTCAAAAGCACTTCATCATCATCATCTCAGCCAAAAGACGTCCACTGCTGGACAAAGGCCTCCCCCAAGGGTATGAGGGGTATTTGCCGTAATCGCCACGCTTGGCAGGCGGGTTGGCGATCACAGAAGGTTGAGGGTAACCTCGGAGAGATGCTGCTGCCCATCCTCTGGAATGGTCCCTTAGTCGGCTTTTACGACACCCACGGGAAGAGATGGGGTGGTGCAATTCTTTATGCCCGGCACTACACAGGGTCAAAAGTACTTGACTATTCAAAATATCGGAAGAAGGATAGATTGGTCAGCGGCTAGTATAGTGTCGGTGACCAAACTGTCTCAAGGAACTCCCCCAATTTGCTGTATTTCCGCAGGGTATTCATGGTCTGAAGCTACTACCGCTATATTGCTGGCATGGGATGCGGTTATTATCTGTAGAACTCTTCGGATTTGGGCTTGGTTTGTAAGGAGAGACCCATATAATGTAGGGTCACCCCAGACTCGCGAGTATACAGTCAAATGCCGCCGCCTCCGCAATAACCGCCTCTGTGGTCTAGTGTTTAAGACCAAACTCAGATCCAGAAGTCCCGGGTTTGATTGCCAGCGGGGGGTACTATGTTGTATACTCGATTTGGTTGGTGGTAGGGCTTATTTGCCCGCCTGTCTAGCTACCACCTTTTATCTAAATATGTCCCCATAACATTAATGTTAGTAGATATTGCGAGCTCGAGCTTTCTGATCCTGGTAAATTTTTTCTAGTACATAAATTATAGCTTTGTGAATGCAAAAATTATAATAATAAAAATAGCTAGAGATAACCAGTGCCTCAGTATTTGTCCATATCATCATAATCATCTATACCAAAAGACATCCGCTGCTGGACAAAGGCCTCCCTCAAGGAACTCCACCACGACCGGTTTTGTGCTGCTCGCCTCCAGCGGTTTCTTGCGACAGTAAGTCCTTACCCATAGGTAATATTTATTATTTGTAAATGCATTTGCCCTATTAAATTGTATGCAGAGCGCGGTGTACTGACTTGAGGTCGCGGTCCTCCTCGTCGTAGTCGTCGAGGTAGAGGCTGCCCCACAGGCAGGCGCGCCGGCCGCGGATCACGATCATGTACGTGGACGTCACCACCAGGAAGATGCCCGTGCCGCCGCCGCACTCCACCGCGTGCTGGTGATGGGGGAATGGGTTCAGTCATATGGCACGTCACCTGTGTTAGTGTGTAGAGCATACGGCCAATTTGATGAAAAGTATCACTTTACTTTATACGATTTTTATTTGTGAGGACCTGTTAATGGCTTTCCGGGGATATTTAAATGTTTATTTATGTTAAGAGCGTTTACGCCGCACACTAGCGCCGCCAATGAAAAAAAAACGTTTGTTGAGCATAATTTGATTTTCTATCTCTAATTACTAGATATGTTTTTTTTTCATTGGCGGCGCTAGTGTGCGGCGTAAACGCTCTTAAGCTGTAGGTGTATCTAAAATAGGTTAAAAAGTGGTGGCTGCAACCGATGGACGCTTGCGACATCGAGGTATCTCATTGCAAAAAATTATATTGGCCAGGCCACGCTGTTGTGGATTTCTAAAAATAATGGATTTAATGTTCAGATATCCATGAAAGTGCTTTATCACTTTTGACAAAAACTTCCATTACAATAAAATTTCGCTAAGGCTCATTGTCAATGATGACAACGTATCTGTTACTTTGTCTTTTATACAAAAATAGAACTTATTGTTATATTATATGCAAACAAAATTCACTTCTAAGGTGGTAAAGCAATTTCATTGTCGACTATACTTTTTTAGCCTCACGTTGTGAACTGATATCGCCATGCCTCGGTGGTTCGGCTCGCCTTCCAGATATACAGTATAATGAAGCATCGAGCTGTAGTCCACCACGCTGACCCGATGCGAGTTGTTGTGCGTTACCAAGAAAGGGATCTCACGATGTGAAGTGAGAACACGAGCGTCCCGAATAGCAGGCGGGGCCGCTTCAGTGCGTACGTAGAGCGAACTCGTTCGTATCTAGTGCGTTAACGTTCTTACCTACTACGTCCTCGTTCGTACTTACTGCGACTCATTCGTATTCGTTAAACTTTTGCAACAAAATATTACATGGCGCACTTAATGCCTAAGGCATTCTCTACCAGTCAACCGTAGGGTGGTGCAGAAATGACATGGGAGGTGCAAATTTTGAGAGACAACAAAAGTAGAATACAAAAAGATTCAAACTACATAAATAAATATTTAGAATTTAAAATGTAATTTTTTTTTTAAATTGTATCTCAATTTAATAATGTTGACAATGCATTCAATTTTAATACTATTATTTTATTTATTTGACATTGTATACATTTTATTATTCTGTAGTAGGTACTGTATTGTCAATTAATTAAGATATTATGAACATTCTAGTTTAAGTGTAAGTTGCACAATATTTCTACGCCAACGATGGCAGAATATGCAGTTCTTTTTAATATTATGACACCCTAATGTACACCATATTCTTGGAAATAAACGAATTATTATTTTTATTATTATCTCTCTATTTATTTTTTTACATATTAATTTACATTTTTAAATATTTTCTAAAAAACAAAACAAACATTTAAAAATATAAAAAATAGGGGTCCACCGGCATCGGGACCAGGGTCCAAACTACCGGTGATTAGGGCTCCAGAGACAGGAACCTCCTCACAATGCGTGCCGTATCGAGGAGAACTGCCTTCTGAATCAGGCCCTTGATCCAGCCGCCTAACGAGAGCCTCATGAGATGTTGATCGAGGCTCTTGGCCATCAGGCCGTTGGCCGTAACAACAATCGGCACGATGACAGCCGAGTCCACATTCCACATGTCGACAACCTCATGTGCTAAGTCGAGATATTTGATTTGTTTCTCTTTCTCAGCTTTCACGAGGTTCTCGTCATGGGGAATGGTGATATCGACAATCATCGTGCGGCGCGCTAATCGATCTATCACCACAATGTCTGGCTTATTAGCTACAATAGTCCTGTCGGTGATGATAGATCGATCCCAGTACAACGTGACATGATCATTTTCGAGAACTGGGTCGGGCACATACTTGTAGTACGGTACCTCAGAATCCACAAGTTTGTATTTCAAAGCAAGTTGCTGGTGTATAATCCTGGCCACTTGATTATGCCTGTGCAAGTACTCGCCGTTAGCCAGACGATAACAGCCAGAAATAATATGTCTGATAGACTCACCCGGACGGTGACATGCCCGACATATGTCAACCGTCCCGTCCTTCATAATAAATTTCCGGTAGTTATTCGTTAGCATAACTTCGTCCATAATTGCACAGACAAAACCGTCAGTTTCCCCGAAGAGGTCACCGAAACGCAGCCAGGATACGGACGCTAAAAAGTCTACATCGGGTCCGTGGAGGGCCCGATAAAAGCGCCCGTGGAGCTCCTTGCCTTGCCATACCTCCCTGCGGTCATTGGCACTAAGTACCGTAGTACACAAACCCGTAGGTTTGTGCCAGTTCTCTTTAGCCAAGGACAGCGGGGTGAGTCCCTTGTCCACTGATACCACATCTCGGTGCATACCCACATCGGCTTTTAGGAAATATTCCCTGAGACTGCACACCTCACGGTTGTGGAGGGTCTTAGCATTTAAAAAACCTCGACCCCCGCACTTCCGCGGGATGTACAGCCTCATTACCGACGATCAGTTTCTGAAACAGAAACAGCATCCTACTTCGGTACGCAGTCAGGTTAGTTCCGCCCTCTGTAGACCCGTAATATGCGCGCATGACATTCTCATTTATTTTTTGAGTCCATTTCATGCGCTGCACACAACCACCGGCAGCGGGGACCCGGCTCGGGGCCGGTGGGCCCCTAGGTCCTAAGCCGTTCGGTGGCCGGCCTCTCGCCTGCCGACGCACAGGTGGTGGCGACGTCGGTGGCGAAAAATATTCGTCGCTCAAGCTCGACACGACTGTCGCGGCCGGTGTCACAGCACTCACGATGGGGCTGGTTTCCGGCGGCAGCAAGGCGGAGCTGAGCAACGAGTCCGGGGATGGTGCCCACCATCCCCGGACGCCCATCCCACGACGTGCACGCCCGTGCACGTCGTGATGCTGTTATTAGCTCATGGGATGTGCTTGTAATCTATATAATGTGCCAAAAACTAGATACTGAATCTCGAAAACAGTGGGAACTGAAAATAAGTGAGTTCTCGGAAGAATTACCAACTTTGAAACAATTTCAAGACTTTTTAGAAACTAGATTTCGAGCTTTGGAATTTATCGATCCAAAATTGTTCAGATTTAATAATGTTGTCAATAAGAGTAACGTTGTTTTTAATCCCAAAGTACATTTCACATCAACTATTGTTTGTCCTTATTGTTCTGAAGACCATCGATTGGCAAATTGTAAGAAATTCTCTCGTGATGAAACTGACACTCGACGTGATTTCGTTCAATCTCAAGGGTTGTGTTTTAACTGTTTAAATGTAGGGCATTCAGTTTATAACTGTCGTCAGATATCTCGGTGCCGTATATGCAAGCGGAAGCATCATTCGTTATTACACTCCAGAAATGATACCAATTCATCCGATATTACTACGGGTATCGCAAATCAATCGGTTGAACAAGATGTTATTGCACATGCAGCAACATCATCATCGTCTCCAGACGACCTCACTAGCGTCACCACTTGTTTTTTGACCACACAGTGTCAAGTATTACTTGCCACTGCGTTGGTAAATGTAGAGTCAAAATCAGGTTATGGTATCACACTTAGATGTTTAATAGATCCAGGTTCGCAAGCGAGCATCATCACTGAATCGGCGGTTCAGTTGTTGAACCTAAAAAAGACAACACACAAAAGCATAATTACAGGATTGGGAAGGGACCGAGGACCTTCGTTGGTCTCTAAGTCTATAGTTGCTATCCAATTACAATCACTTCGCGATCCCAACTTTACAGTTAAAGTTCAGGCTTTTGTATTGAATAAACTCACAACAATACTCCCTGAAAAGCAGGTTAGAGTTAAACTATGGTCGGAGTTTTCAAATGTCACGTTGGCAGATCCATCATTTCACACACCTAACAAAATCGACATTCTTCTCGGAGCAGATGTTTATGGTAAAATCTTATTATTATAATAATTATAATTATTATTATTAGACACCTGCACGGCCTCGGCCACCTGGTGCGTGCGGCAGCAGGCCTGCTTGAGGCAGACGAGCGTGCCGCACAGCAGGCACACGGAGGCCTCCTTGGGCACGGCGCCGCACTGCGCGCAGACGCGCTCGTGGTAGTACGTGAACAGCCGGTCGTAGTCGCGCGGCAGCGCCAGCAGCGCCGGCTGCGCCCACCGCACGTGCAGCGACCGCAGCAGCCGCCGCACCTGCACCCGGGAATACGGTTTACGATCATTACGATGTGTGTACTTTTATTGTATCCTTGTATTGAGGTTAAATACGAGAGTTTTTATGTTGCAAATGTTATTCATTATATTGATGAAAACGATGATACGTATTTTAAAATACGTAAAATGAATGTTTTATTATTTTTAAAAATATATATTTAAATTTTATGCGTAAACGACGCGGTAGTACACTCACTCACACGCACAGTAAACAATATATTTCGAAAAAGGAGAAAACTAGCACTAAGGTGATTTGACTAAAATCTATTGTAAAATAAAAGTACTAAAGTAATAGTCTATAACTGTCTCACTGTTGGGCAAAAGCCTCCATCGTTGAAACCAAGTCTACAATGATGGGTAATGGTTATAAGAGATGTACAAAATAGTTTATGACATGTATTTAAATACAAAATGCAAATACTTTTTCGATTTACTATTTCAAATGCAAAATACCAAATAGTTTTGAATTTTGTATTTTAAATGCTAAATGCAAAATAGGTATTTTACATTTTGTATTTGCATTTTAAAAACAAGTATTTCAAATAAATCGCATCTCTAATGGTTATGGCTAAATCACCATGCTTGCCAAATGCGTAAACGAGATTATTACAAATTATCTAGCCCAAGAGAAGCTTCGTTATGAAACTCGTTAAATGGTTACTAGACAACGGATAAACATACTTAAAATATTTAAATACATACTAATTATACATAGAAAACACCCAGACCCGAGACAATTAAAAAAAAAAAAAATTCTAAATTGACCCGACCGGGGATCGCACCCGGGACCTCAGTGATGGCGACACCATGAAAACCGGTGTACAAACCACTCGAGCAAGGAGGTCGCCAAATGTATAATGACGTTGATAGGTCGCTGTGACTGACCACGAGCTGCCCCCGGGCGGCGGCGGCGCCCAGCTGGCGGGCCCAGGCGCGCGCGGCGTGCGCATGCGCGGGCGCGGGGCGCAGCGCCTGCGCCGCCGACCAGTCCGCCCACTGCATGCCGTCCGTCACCAGCTCCAGGTAGTACGCCAGCCGCACGAACTCCTGCCGCGGCGTGCGCACCTCCGGCAGCTCGCCGCCGTACAGGTGGTGCCGCAGCAGGGCGCCCACGCGCATGAACGGAAGCAGCAGCTCCTGCGAGTGTCAAAAAAACAGATATCTTTATTTGCTACAAATACTTTTTCTCTTATCCCATCTTTTAAGTTTGAGAAAACCTGAGGGGCAATTTTTGAACCGATGACTAATTCTCACGCTATGATATCAATCAAGAATGATGCATTTTCTCCTATTCAAGGTTACTGGTAACTTATTTTTGGCAGTAAATATTCACGTATGTATGTAATCAATTTTGAAAAAAAAAATATTTTATAGTGTATGTCAGTTTAAATTCACCAATGAGATTCCTCCTAATCTAGAAAAGACCTTTCTATTATACGTTTACGTTAGTTTTATAAATACATAAAGAGAAATGAAAGTATTAGCGTATCAGCTCTTCTTAACAAATTTCGTCTTATAACGAATTTACTTATCAATTTTCCAGTACTACTAGAAACTCTAAAATTCGTGATTATAGTCAACGCAAAGACTTGTGGCAGACCATGCAATAAAACGTGCGAATGAGACAGCACACATAATGTGCTCTCTCGCACTTACACTGTTTATAAGTGACGTCACATAGACGTAGTGATGCGCGTTGTTTGTATACCATGTTTATCGATAACAATAAGTTTTAAGTGGGTTATTTTAAAGATGACAAATGAAATTGATTGTTTGGTTTATTATTAGTATTTATTTAATATTCTTACAAAAAATAATTGAGACTAATCGTCTTTATCGTCATCGGTGTCGCTACTGTCAACATGTATTATTAGCCGTACTCATAAAAAATATTTTTTCAATTCCTGTTTTTAATTTAAAACTTTTTTTATAATAACACTACTTTGTTGTTGAATATTCCCCTGAACACTGATTATATTACTTTAATAAACGCCTCCATCTCGTGACTCTCGTTCTCGTCGTCTCGTTGACTTTGTGCTTTATACAAAAAAATTTAACGCTCAACTAGAGGGCAACCTACAGTTTAATTATTGCTAACTACCTTCAATATATTGTGTAAATTTGTCATAGTATAATAACTATAAGCTATGATCAATACTATAATTAGGTGATTTGTACATATTTGTCGATAACCTACAAACAACGCTTTTTATCGGTAATCCTGTAAAGGACACGTTTCAGGGCTGGCCTGCACCTTGTACACCTAATGCAAAATTGAAGAAAAATGTAGAGATTAATAGAAAAATACCAAAATTGCAATGTGTAGTATTTTTTTTGTACAAAAGCATTATTTAATTACTTATAGGGCAATACGGCAATTTTACTCCATTACGTATTCGTTCCGAAACTTAATAGAATGTAACATTAGAATGTATCTTAAATAATGTACCTATCCTTAGATTTACTTACCACATTATTAATTTAAAAAAAAGCTTACATACCTTTCGTCCTATGTTAGTTTACTTTTTAAAGTTACAAAAGCATTATTTTATTGCGAAATCACGTGTCGTCTTAGTCTTCTGATTTCCGAACGCATTTCAAACGTCAATTAGACAGATGGATGACTGACAGAAAAAACGGAGCCGTTCGTTTTACCCACAGGTTTTACCGTGAATGACGACCAATTGTTATTAGCGATGGCACATATATTTATTTGCAAAAGTCCTCATACTATATGTTTAAAAAAAAGTCTTATAGCTTGCACAAGTACCGGAATCTTGTTAAGCCTTTTTTAATTGCTGCTACAGATGGACATATTGATGTCTTTGGCCTCTATCCGGGAACTGTGTCTGATGCGGACATCATGAAAGCCTTATTCCAAAATGATAATGAAGATTTTATAATGTTTTGAGACATGAGACGGTACTTGTGAGGGGCCGTATCAAGTCTTGCCATCAATCTGGTAGAACTTATTATACATATATATTGTTGGCGAGGCATGGCACAACCTGGAATGAGAAAATAGCCGGATACTATTGCAATTGCTTACGTGGTCTCCGCACTGTTGGTTGCTGTGCTCATGTGATGACCATTGTATGGTATTTAGGTTGGGCTCGGTACCAAGAAAGCATAGAAGCACCGGCATCATTTCTGAATGGAATTTTAATAAGAGAGGATGTTGAAAATTAATAAAAATCATTAAATAGTATGAGTTGTTTTATTTATATAATTGCACAGTTCAAAATGAATACCTGTCCTTTTTTAAGTTTGTTGAAGGACAAACTTCGCTATTCACTGATTACATACCTATTGCAGTGAGAGGACAGATAGGTTCACATCACATTATTTTCATCAGCCAGCAATAATCACAATTGCCCTAATTCTTTGTATTGCATTGCACACTGCAGTGGGCATAGATAGGTGCCAACATATTCTCATAAGTGGTGATCACATTTTTGCCCTTGTTGCTAGATTCTTTGTACTGCATACCGAACGTAGTGAGGATAGGTAGGATCCAACACATTATTTTCATTTGTGATCATCGCAATTACCTTAGTAGATTCTTTGTTTGTACTACATACCACAGTGAGTAGGTTTCAACACATTTCATCTGCAATGATTACAATTGTTTTGCTAGGTTATTTTTTCACACAGCAGCGAGGATATGTATTAGGTAAGTAGTTTTAACAGGAACTGGTTTCATTCAACATATCTATATTTTCATCAACTGATGATCACAAATTGTCTTTTTGCTGGGTTCTTCATATACCGCACATCGCAGTGAGAATAAGTAAGGTAAGTGGTTTACAAATAAGAACTGTTTCTACTTAGTTTCATCTAATGATAACAATGGTTGCTAGATTATTTGCCAAGTACACCGCACAGTGAGGTTACACAGAGAGGAGGCACAGTGTGGGATCGGAAAGAACCCTAGAAGGAACATATTATTATTCCTTGATATTTCTAATAATTCCGCAATTGCTCTTTGGTGGAAGTAACGTTGAAATGAATGATTGAAACGTCAAGACAAGAGATGTCATTGAAGTGAATGACAGTCAATGACACACGCCATCTTTATTGGAACGAAGTTCCTTATCGCGCGTTGTTAAAGGGGGCTGGACGGAAAAAATTCTTACGAAAAAAGTTGTCACGACACTTTTTTTATCAATAGAAGTGTACGTTAATTTTGCCATTGTTATCACAAGACCGTGTGGCCTAATGGATAAGGCGTCGGACTTCGGATTCGAAGATTGCAGGTTCGAGTCCTGTGACGGTCGAAATATTATTTTGTTAATTTTATTTGTAAATTATTTATTTATTTATATTTTTTTCGTTGATTTAATATTTTGTAATAATAATATACAGTATTTTCAAAATGAGTTTCATTTTTGCTATAGTAAGATGCAAGCTATTGTAAGCCCAGGTTTCAGTGCAAACTGTTTCTTTGTCTGTCAAAATGTTTCTCTGTCTGTCTCTCTCTCTCTTATAGAAAGCAAGCCAGATATTTTCATTTCTATTTCGACGATTATTTTTGTTGAGTGTATACAGGTTTTTTGTAAATAATAAATAATAAAAAAAAAATAATAATGAATCCTGACAGTGTTTCTGCACAAGTTCCGGATATTGCTGATGGAGTTAGGTAAGTAGAGATTATATACAGATAATAATAAATGCTTTTGTATTTTTAGCAAGTACGCACTATAACCTAAAAAAAAAACAAAATAAAAAACAAAAAAAGAAAAACAAAAAAAAAACAAAAAAATAATAATTTACTGATAAAGTTTATATAACATTATATTTGTTAATAATAAAAAAAATATTATTATAACTTAAAAAAAATAAAATTTTATTACAATTCCTTCACTAATTAATCGAAAGGAACTTCGTTCCATCCGGGTGTCCCTTGACACCTCTAAAGTTTTTTTAGGTTAGGTATTGCCTTAACGATGAGTATTGTACAAAAAAACTAGGTCAAAAACGACAAAAATGATAGTTAGAACACACTCAGTAATTAATGACGGTTCTAAAATACAAGTGTACAAAGTCCAGGCCATTGCTCCATACATTCCTGAAACGTGTCCTTTGCGCGTTCGCATCTCTGTTGCAAAAGTGATTTATGTCACCGAGGTTTTTATATGAATCGTTGTAAGTGATACCTGCAGCTGCGGCTCTAGCGGCGGCTGCGGCGGCGCTTGCCCCGCAGCAGGCCCGTCCTCAGTGAACAGTTCGGAGCCCGCCAACGCGCCGAGCAGCAACCGCGCGGCCGCCCGCAGCCCGCCACCCGCGTCGCCGCCCGCCTCGCTACCCGCCCCGCTACCCGCCCCGCCCGCGCTCATGGCCGCGCGACCCTCCGCGGTGGTGCTCGCGATGAATTGACACACTATCTGGTAGTACGTTAGCGCGTATAGAGCGCGCACTATGCATGTGAAGTGTTCTGTAAATGAAAATATATATTGATCTAGTCATTTGCTTACATATAATATTTTACACTCACCAGATTACAAAATTACTTTAAATTTGTTTTGAAACCGTTTTTAGAAATCTCTTCTACACACTCGTAACAACAATAAATGCGATATTAATGGAAACATAAATGTATCCAAAACTCGAGTAAACATGTTAGTTCATCGAAAAACAAATGCTCGCACCGGAAATAGACTTCGGGTGGCAGTTTCACCACAGCGACGTCTATTTAAATATCTATCATAAAGGTATGCTACCACGAAATGTACTTCCTTATAGTGTTTCATAGTCACTATTCAATATTGAAATCGGCCATATGAAACAGTTAGAGTAATATAAAAGAAACGTGTCCAATGTACTTAAGAATGAAATAACATTATTATATTAACAACAATCACTCCAAAACTACAAAACGACTCTAATTCACAAACACAAAAAACACGACTCGAAGGACCAAAGAACATTAACCAAAGACACTCACGCATATCCAGATGTGGCGGATGCGGTGGCGCCAACAACAGCAGCTGCAGCAACAACGCCACCGGGTCCCGCAGTAGCAGCGGCACGGGGCGCGCGGCGTTGCCCCCGGCCGGCACCGGCGCGGAGCTGGTGCCGCTGATGCTGCCGCTGCCGCTGCCAGCCGCGTCGTCGTCGTCGCAGGGCACCAGCGCCGTCCAAGTATCCGCGGCGCCGAATTCTGCGCCCGCCGCTTCTAAGGCGCGGACGTGTGCGCCAGCCACCACCATTAAGGGGACTGCAACAATACTAAGGGTTAGAGCCTATACCGATTTAACGACTCATTTTATGTCCCCACCGCTGGGGCAAGAGTCTTTCCCATGAATGGATAGGGAGAACGGGCTATTAACCACCACGCGGGCCCAGTGCGAATTGGTGGTTGTTAACGACTGCTAATGCAGCCGGGACCAACGGCTACTGATGTAGTTTAAGTAAAAGACGTTTAGTGATGATTGCAAAAAGAGTTTCCTTATGATTGTAAAGTGTTAGCTTTACGGGCACAGTTAAAAAAAAATTGCACAATATTTTAAAACCGTAAAGTTGCCATTTTGTTAATATTTGCGATGAGATTACAATATACAAATCAGACAGATGAATATCATTAAAATTGCTAAGAATTAAATTGAAATGGTATTTATGTAACCTGTGTGGTGCCGGGGATAAAGAATTGCACCACCCCATCTCTTTCCGTGGGTGTCGTAAAAGCCGACTAAGGGATCATTCCAGAGGATGGGCAGCAGCATCTCTCTGAGGTTACCCTCAACCTACTGCGATCGCCAACCCGCCTGCCAAGCGTGGCGATTACGGCAAATACCCCCCATGATTATTTGGGGGAGGCCTTTGTCCAGCAGTGGATGTCTTTTGGCTGAGATGATGATGATAGTATTGTGTACCAGCTCGCATTGGAGGTTAAGTTCACTTGAGGCGCTACGAAAGTAAAATGCATGATAGCAAAGCGGCGTGACGCACTCATTACGTGGCTTGAAGTTATGCACAGTTCCTCGACTTGAGCTCGCAGCTAGCCTCACAGCCGCCACGAAGTTTGTATCGCAGTATACAAGCTCGCATTCTAAGTTCGTGCGCAGTGCGTACTAGCGACTTCACGAAGATGAAGATTGCCGCCGACAACGTTGCGTTAGGCCAGCCGTACTTTGGATGCGTTTTCGTACGAATTGTACTCTTTAAAAAATAAATCAATCCCTTTTTCATTAAATAAATTTACTAAAATCGTAAAACTCGAAAAAACCGACAATACCGGTTTTAAAAATCCAAAATCGGTATTATTTTAGTGACTCACCGATGCACTCGTTGCGCGGCTTGTACCGCGGCGGGGGGTGGGACACGAGGGTGCCGCCGCGCTGCACCAACTCGCACTCCAGGTTGGTGCGCACCAGCGACGCCACGAACGTGAAGATGGCCGCCGGCGACGTGCCGTACCGCTGCCGGAGCTTGCTGCCCGCCATCGAGGTCATGTCCTCCATCGCTTTGCCCATCGCTTCGGACAGTCGACTCGGACTCTGATCCAACGGAATAACAAAGTATGCTTTATTTCTATTATGATTCCATACACAAATTGTGAGTGAAAACACACATACGATGCCCCAATCCCATGTTGTTTGTACACAAATACGATGCCCCAATCCCATGTTGTTTGTACACAAATACGATGCCCCAATCCCATGTTGTGAGTCTGCGACTTAAAAGTGTAATATACCATCGCGTGTTAAATAGCATGTCGTAAAAAAGAAGGGTTATGGAGTTTCAAAATTTTCCACATAAACCCATATGTTTTGGTGAAATGTTGTCCTAGTAGCTCGCTGCTGTTTGAATTCTGCTTTCCCCCTCGGCGGTTACAGGCGTGACGTTATGTACGTACGTATGTAAAACACATGCACACGAAATGATCCTCTGTTCGTGTGTATATGTCTCTAACCGCTGTTTGGACTCTTCTTACCCCTTAGGGGATAACAGGCGTGACGCTTTTTATGTATGCAAGAAAGTCACATGTGTGTGCGTGTACATCTGCTGTTTGGACTCTGTTACTCCTCGGGGGTTCCAGGCGTGACGCTATGTATGTCAGTATGTTAAACACATGTGCGTGTGTTTGCGTGTATATTACTTACCGGAGGCGGTGCGCGCGTCCTTAGCATAGCTGCTGATATAGCCAGCAGCTAGTGAGGCATGATCCCGCGGATGCTGCCGCGGCGCGGGCGGCGGCGGCGCCAATTGCCGGCATACGAGGCAGAGGAACTCGCCGCGGGCCACGTGCAGGTTGTGATCGAACGTGTAAAAGTGAATATGACCCAGTCTGCTATTTGGAGTTGGCTTACCTCCTCGGGGATAAGGACCGTGACGCTATTTATGTAAAACAGATGCGGGTGTACAGGGAGCAGGTCTCCGTTCGTGCGTGTGTGTTTCTGTGTGTATATGTCTCTACTGCTGTTTGGACTTTGCCGACTTCTAGTCGTGATGCAATGTATGTCTGTGTGTAAAACACATGTGCGTGTGCGTGAGTTAGCATGTGTGTGACTCACCGGCGGAGGTGCGCGCGTTCTCAGCATCGCAGCTATGTCAGCGGCAAGGGTGGCGTGGTCCCTTGGCGGGCGATGCGGATGCTGCCTTGGCGCGGGCGGCGGCGGCGCCCTCGGCAGCACGGTGTTGGCCAGCTGCCGGCACACGGGGCAGAGGAACTCGCCGCGGTCCACGTGCAGGTTGTGCGGCCGCTGCGGCGCCGCCAGCGAGCGCAGGTACAGCTGCAGGCAGCGCAGGTGCACGTGGTGGCCGCAGGAGGCCGCGTGCACGCCGCCCTCCCAGCCCACGTTCACGCTCAGCAGCCACGACTCCTGGACAAATTATTATCATTTATCAATCGCTCGCTGGAATTGGGTAGTTGGGTAGTTGCGCGCTGAGTGCTGACCGATTCGTGTATCTATTTGTAACGAGAAACAGTAGCAATCGATTATCTTTCTCATATCTTTGTCATTCTTATCATTTTATCTGCTAAGCTGTGGAGTTTCTTGCGCCCATTCTTCTCCACAGCTAAAAAATAGACGTCCTGAATGGGTAGTAGGTAAAAAAAACATGGACGATTCAAAAGCACTTTTCTAAAGTTTATTTGAATAAAGAATATTTGACTTTGACTTTGACTTTGATCACCGTCGATTACTTTTGGGACTGTTACGGGACAGTTCTGGAACGGTTTCAGGACTCCGTAACAAATATCAATTATCGGTAACAAACCGTTTATGTTGAAGGTAAACGGACCGTACAATATCTGCTAATTCAATTTAGTGTGTCGTGTTATTACAATATCGGTAGCCTCCCGCTCCAACTCAATTACGTTGAAGCCGGAACACCGGTGGTTGCATTACGAGGATCGAGCTGTACCACTGACCTGGTCGAAGTGCGCGTGCATGTCGTCGTGCAGCCGGTAGTGGTGGTGCGCGGCGGCGGTGTCGTGTTGCGTGTATCGCGTGGAGGCGTGGCTGTACCACTGACCTGGTCGAAGTGCGCGTGCAGGTCGTCGTGTAGCCGGTAGTGGTGGTGCGCGGCGGCGGTGTCGTGTCGCGTGTATCGCGTGGAGGCGTGGCTGTACCACTGACCTGGTCGAAGTGCGCGTGCAGGTCGTCGTGCAGCCGGTAGTGGTGGTGCGCGGCGGCGGTGTCGTGTTGCGTGTATCGCATGGAGGCGTGGCTGTACCACTGACCTGGTCGAAGTGCGCGTGCAGGTCGTCGTGCAGCCGGTAGTGGTGGTGCGCGGCGGCGGTGTCGTGTCGCGTGTATCGCGTGGAGGCGTGGCTGTACCACTGACCTGGTCGAAGTGCGCGTGCAGGTCGTCGTGCAGCCGGTAGTGGTGGTGCGCGGCGGCGGTGTCGTGTCGCGTGTATCGCGTGGAGGCGTGGCTGTACCACTGACCTGGTCGAAGTGCGCGTGCAGGTCGTCGTGCAGCCGGTAGTGGTGGTGCGCGGCGGCGGTTTCGTGTTGCGTGTATCGCGTGGAGGCGTGGCTGTACCACTGACCTGGTCGAAGTGCGCGTGCAGGTCGTCGTGCAGCCGGTAGTGGTGGTGCGCGGCGGCGGTTTCGTGTTGCGTGTATCGCGTGGAGGCGTGGCTGTACCACTGACCTGGTCGAAGTGCGCGTGCAGGTCGTCGTGCAGCCGGTAGTGGTGGTGCGCGGCGGCGGTGTCGTGTTGCGTGTATCGCGTGGAGGCGTGGCTGTACCACTGACCTGGTCGAAGTGCGCGTGCAGGTCGTCGTGCAGCCGGTAGTGGTGGTGCGCGGCGGCGGTGTCGTGTCGCGTGTATCGCGTGGAGGCGTGGCTGTACCACTGACCTGGTCGAAGTGCGCGTGCAGGTCGTCGTGCAGCCGGTAGTGGTGGTGCGCGGCGGCGGTGTCGTGTCGCGTGTATCGCGTGGAGGCGTGGCTGTACCACTGACCTGGTCGAAGTGCGCGTGCAGGTCGTCGTGCAGCCGGTAGTGGTGGTGCGCGGCGGCGGTGTCGTGTCGCGTGTATCGCGTGGAGGCGTGGCTGTACCACTGACCTGGTCGAAGTGCGCGTGCAGGTCGTCGTGCAGCCGGTAGTGGTGGTGCGCGGCGGCGGTGTCGTGTCGCGTGTATCGCGTGGAGGCGTGGCTGTACCACTGACCTGGTCGAAGTGCGCGTGCAGGTCGTCGTGCAGCCGGTAGTGGTGGTGCGCGGCGGCGGTGTCGTGTCGCGTGTATCGCGTGGAGGCGTGGCTGTACCACTGACCTGGTCGAAGTGCGCGTGCAGGTCGTCGTGCAGCCGGTAGTGGTGGTGCGCGGCGGCGGTGTCGTGTTGCGCGGCGAGGCGTGCGCGTTCAGCTTCCGAGAGAGCGAGGCGCGCGTCGCCGCTGCCGTACCGCCGCCGGTGACCCAGCACGGACGTCGACTGCACACATACATGAGGTTGAGGCTTAACGTTCAGTTCGATTCAGTTTGAGCACTAATCGTCACTAGAGCTCAAACTGAATCGCGGTATATACCGAAACACATTAAAGTCAAAACAATTAACGGTAATAGTCGCACTTACTTCGGATTCTGAACTATATTTAACTTTTAAAATAGTTTTCAAATTTAATTTACTGTTTTATTTAATGTACAACGATTGTCTTTTATAAATTGACAGTTCTGTCAAAATGGAATTCCTTCCTAGCACACGTATTTCCTCTTTCATTCTTTTCATTTTCATTCATTTCTTTCACATTTACATTCCCTAAGATATGGTTGAGTGAAGCGATGGCTGATTCATATATCATACTCGTGAACGGGTGCCGCCTGTGGAAGCCGGTCTGCTCTTGCATACTATTAGTTTTATTATTATTAACTAAAGTTTAATTTTGTTTTTTTTGTTTTTTCTTTCTTAGACAATTTTTGACCTTTATTAGTGCTGTATGACATTGTGAAAATTTTAACTGGTAACTGATGTAAATTTGCAAACTTAGATATTATTATATTTTCTCTTTTGTTTTTTTTTAACATGTGTAATTGTCCTTTACATTTTGTGTTTTATTTGTGATGGAAAGTGTCCTTTTATGATAGGTAATTTTCCAATATTTTTGACACTGTAAGGGAGAAAAGAGCTGGACACTTGCTGAGTTTCTTGCCGGTTCTTCTCAGTACAAGATCTCCCGCCCCGAGTAGACTTACGAACCGATGGCATAATGACGTTCATAAGAGCTATTTGTAGCCTAAACTGAATAAATGATTTTGAATTTTGAATTTTGATTTTTTTTACAACATGGGATCCTGCAAACGAGGTGTGAAGTAGCAACGCAAGTTGTGTTGATCGGTAAAGGGAGGAACAGTCCCGCTCCACTAGCTGTCCTCGCATCTGGGTACCTAGTGTGAGTTCCATTCGCCATTCGCTCACGTTAACGAAAACGAGAATTTGTATGGCAAAATGTTAACTCTTCTCGTATGTCGCCAGGAGGCGCTGCTTCAATGCCATACTAATTTTCGTTTTCGTAAACGTGATCGAAAGAATACGGATAGTAAACAAAACTCACACTAGGCACCCTGGCCTCCGCTACTGCTTAAGGGTGCGCCGACCAAAAACTGCCAAAAATGCAGTCACGGTTAAGTTGATATAATTGAAAATACTATTGTATTACATAAACAAAATATATATTTAGTATCAAAGGGAACGTGTTTACAATTAGTCCGATCCATAAATTCATAACACACTATAGTTTTTTCTACAATAACATTTAAAGTTGGGCAAAAATCATGAAAATGAGTGGCGGCCGGCGTTTAGTTGATTTCTTATAGTTAATCTAAATTATTATACCTCTGATTTTGTCTAAACAATCACCAATGGTCTAAACCAGGGGTCTCCATACTTTGCAGCCTTAGGGCCATAATAATTTTTTTGGTATGTTCCAAGAGCAAACACAATTTTAATTTTTTGCCTAGCATAGGCTTTTTTTGCATTTCAATTACTATTGATTGTGTTTTTATAAGAGTCTTCCACTGACACAATTTGATAATTTGCGTGGGTTGTTTTCTGTTTTTGGTACTACGTACTTGTGTGAGAAAACGTTTTCCAAGATGAAGTACACAAAGAATGTTTACAGATCTAAATTAACCGATGAGCATCTTAAATCAGTTAGCTCACAAACTTAGTAGTGTGCAAACGCGTTTGGTGCAGTCTCGCTGTAAATTCATATCTAAACCCGTGGTTCTCAAACTAAAGATGTCGCAAGCTGAAAATACATTGGAGTGTGCATTGTGTGAAGATGTGTTAACTGACGGTGCTCATTGCTATTCTTGCAACAAAAAGCTCCATTTCCATTGCGCCCAAATAACTGAATCAGGGTATCGCAGACTAGGAGGTAAGAAACAACAACAGTGGCGTTGCCCAGCATGCAGACATACGGGTCAATCTATCCAAATTGCAGCTACATCTTCGCCGTTACCGATCTCATCTCCAGTCATCGACCAAAGTAACATAAACGCACAGCTCCTGGTTGAAATTAACAAATCTTTGGATAAAAAATTGGCACCTTTGGCTGCCCTTGCTAACGAAATAAAGGAGTTGAGAGGAGAATTCGCCGGCCTGAAAACGTCGCTATTCAGGACAAGCTCGAAACAGTCCAGGCTGAAAGGGAGGACGAGGAACAATGGAGTCGAATGAACAACCTGGAGGTCAAAGGTGTACCACAAACCAAGTCTGAAAACCTGCTTGAGCTAATGTGTGGTCTTGGAAAAGTAGTGCAATATCCAATATCCAAGAATCTTATCAACTTCGTAACCAGAGTGCCCTCGCGTGACCCGAATGTAGTATGTAGTATGTGCATTTGCACTGTGATTACACGTTACGCGCTGCGACATAGTGACGCACATTGGTTGACCCATATTTACTTATAATAAGATATATTGTATTAGCATAGAGCGAGGCATTCATTATTTAACACTTAACGTGTGACAATAAATTTGTGAAACCAAGATGACTTTTATCTAACTCCACAACAACATCCCTCAAGACTCCACATAATACACGAATAGTATCAAGCCAATCAGTCTGTTTCCTAAATAGATATGTGAAAGATGACTTCATAGCTGCCTACAGAGCAGCGTCAAAGTCAACCCCGATCATGCCTTCCCTACTGGGTTTTCAAGGCGGTCAAAGAATCTTTGTAAATGACCACTTAACTGTTCGTAATAAGATACTTCTAAATAAAGTAAAGAAATTAGCGACTGAGAAGGGGTTTCAATATGTATGGGTGAAACACTGCAGGATCTACGCGCGACTGGAAGACACTGCACCTGTTATCCTGGTGAAATCAGAAAAAGACCTTACCAAAATAACAAACAAATATTAAGTGTTTTAGCATTGAACTACGTGATGGTTAAGTGCTTTTTGTTTTATTTTGCATTGTCAATAATTAATTGTGACAGAAGTTTGAGAATCACTTGTTGTTGTTTACTTGCGATTTCAACAGAATTTTTTTGCTGGTCAGTTCGAGTCAACCTTTTGTGTATCATTAATTCAATCGCACACACTAATTTCGACCGTGGTGCTAATGGGTTAGGGAATAGTTTCTCAATAACACGAACAATTTTATTGTACCGCACATGTGTTCCGCCTTTGTTTCGTTATCTCTCAATTTTCAAATACAATAATGAGTTTATTATACTGTTGATGGGTAAACTTTTATTAATCGGTTCTAATAGTGAGATTTTGTATTTTGTAATTTTAAAACTTGCTTGCACCTTAAATCAGGTTAAATATTGGACCTTTTTTGATTTAATTATTAGATTGTTGTTCTTGTCTCAGAAGAACTTTCATTAAAGATATATTACCAGAATACACGGGGCTTGCGCACTAAAACTAGTGACTTCTTACGTAATGTTTTATTTAAACTCATATGACATTATATCAATTACGGAGACATGGCTAACAGATGGCATTATTTGATAAAGAGCTTTTTGATAGCCGTTACTTGGTATGGAGACGTGATCGTAACTACTCTCGGACGCGACAATCTAAGGGTGGGGGGGTACTTCTAGCAGTGAGGCGCGATCTCTTGGCTGTAGAAAGATGCGATTGGCGTAGCACGGCTGAAGATATATGGGTCACCATCACGTTTCATAAAGACCAACCCGCCGTATCATACAATGTTCACATATGCACTATCTACCTATGTGATGAGTCTTTGGGCTATTCTATAAAGGTGCAACTACATAACTTTTTAAATAGATTATTCGATACGATGATGTCACATCCCTCAGATAAATTTGTAATATTAGGTGATTTTAATTTGGGTGACAGTATCGCCTGGGTTAGAAATATAAACGGCTCCGAGTTAATACCATATGCTACCTCAAGCAGTGAGCACACCACCGAGTTTATAGATATATTATGTTCTTGTGGTCTAAGTCAATTTAATGGTGAGTTTAATGTTAACAATCGGATTCTAGACTTAGCTCTTTCAAATATTATTATGCACGTCTGTAGCTCGGAGGCTCCTCTAGTTCCCGAAGACGCTCACCATAAATCATTAGATATTATAGTTAGTTTTCAAAAACCCCGGGCTCTGGGAAGTAGGTAAGTATCCAAATACTTATTCAATCGTGGTGACTATTCGAAGATTTGTTCAGATCTAGATACGATTGATTGGCACACCATTTTGAAATTGATCCCATTAGATCAAGCTGTTCAATTGTTTTATGATAAATTATATGAAGTCAGAGATAAATACATACCTCAAAAATCTATTAAATCTAGTCACTATCCCCCTTGGTACAACTCGTCTCTTATTAAAATATTGAGGGAAAAATCTAAACTCCACAACAAATATAAGACTTATGGTAACCTTTCTGATTATCAATCATTTAGTCTAGACCTGGTCAACTACAAATCGTCCGCTTCACATTTTCCATCAGTTTTTTAAATTATTATTTTTCAAATTTTGTCGTTAAATTCCCCATACAAAATTAGTATGGCCGCGCGGCATCATGGACGAAGACATTTCAAATAAAATATGACACTTGTCACATACCGACGGCGCACCCTTAACATTAGACACAGCAGGCAATTGTCAAAGCTGCTTAAAAAACAAATCAAAGATGTAAGAAGCTCGCTTGAGCTTACCTGCAGCAGCACAACAGTGCCAATAGGGTCGTGGTGCGCAGCGGGCGCGGTGGTGTTGCAGATGGCGCAGTCGTAGTGGCGCTCGGGCGCGTCGTCGGCGTCCCAGTCCATGTGGTCGGCTGCGGCGGCGGCCTCCACGTGGGACAGGAACTGCTGCTGGCGGCGCGCGAACTCGCGCATCACGGCGGCCTGGCGCTCGCGAGCGCGCCGCGAACGTTCTTCTTTTTCGCGACGTTCTCTGTGAGGTGAGGAGGCGAAATGTTATAGCGGCGTTGAAGTGTTCAGTTTTTATAGAAGTAGATATGAGATGTTTCTGTTGAGTCGTAGAGAATTATCTGTATTATAAAGTTAGTAGCTATTTCCTATGAAAAAAACACGGAATTAGTATTGCAATAAAAAATACCATAAAATGTAAGTTAGAAGCTTTTGTTACTTCAACAACGATAGGTAAGAAAATTAAGTATTAACCCGTCTAGCGTCCAGACTCCAAAAAAAATAGTGTCTAAAATGTCCAGGGGTGTAGTTTTTATTTTTTTGCCACTTTTATTGACATTTATTTAAATAGTTTATTTTTGGCTAGGTTGTAAAATCCAAAAAAAATATTAATAGAAAGAAGATAAAAAAATGTATATGTAAAATAATAGTAATTACGCCAATGTACTTACATTTCTCTGGAATTTGTTGATTTTTATCAGGATTTTGTTTTTGTTTTTTTCGATATTTCGAAAAAACTCGAAACACTAATTTGGTGATATATTATCACATTCTAACTACACTTCACTAAAGATTATTTATTCACGAGTAGATTTTACAAAAAAGTTTATTCGAAATTAAACAAAATATATAAAAAATAATATTTATTTACGCGGAAGTGCAGCGGTGCACTTGTAATGGCTGACACAGTTCCGATACGGTACTAAAAACCGTGCAATACACACTTGATGCAAAAGAAAAGAAAACGAGGTTTCTCAATATGTAAGTAACTCTGGACGAGTCTAATGGTACCATTAAATTCCTCAATAAATTTCCAACAAACCTATCACTAGTTCACAACATTTAGAACAAAACACCTATTACTATTTTGGACATAAACTGGGTCGCACTGAACGATTATGACGCCAAAACAAAGTTCGATGCTTTTTTTACTAAAGTATTTCGTAAAACGGGTAAAACAAATACTAAAAACACATTCTACACTTATTTACCAGTAATTTGATACATAACTCTAGTAATAAACATTTAACGTTTAAATGTTTGAGACATAATGCAACAACACAGTGCACACGATTTCCGCGTCGGATCTACTAATGGCGGACATTTTTTTCCGAATGAAACTAAAATATTTTTATAAATTTCAACACTCGTTTTCAATTGGTCGTCAGGACTTGACATTTTAAAACTGTAAACTCTGATTGGGTTTAAACATTCAAACGCCCGTCCAATAACACAATATGAGTGAGTGAAGGTGTCAGAGATAACGTTCTTTCTTACAGACAGACGTCTGTCTGTAGGACGCGATGGGACCTTTTCGCTTACAGACAGACGTCTGTCTGCTGGACGCTTGACGGGTTAAGAATGAATTAAGATTACATAATTACTAATTATTCTCATGAGGTTATTGTCAGAAATTAATATTAAGTTTACAGAGTCCCGATACCCATTTTTATTTTGCCAGATTTTTCTTTCTTTCCTCCGGCCTCATTGGCACAACGTGGTGACTACCTACTACCACATCTCTTGCGCCCGCTCCCCTATCCCGCGTTCCTTGGCTACGCTTAACGCTCTCGTGAACAGTAGCACCGATTGTGATTTGTTTGCAAATTAATGGAAGGAAATTTTACTTGAGGTACATATTTTTTTTTCATTTGAATTTGCTTATCTTACATTATTGTAATCGGTTATGTAACTGTTAATATTGAAGAAAAATAAATAAATGTGGTGAGACGAAAGCCAATCAGTTCTGCTATGAAATAAAAGGTTGTATTTAGTAGATGCAACCTGGCGCGCTGCTCGGCCTGGCGCTCGCGCTGGTGCGGCCACAGCGTGTGCCGCACGTGCTGCACGGCGGCGGCGCAGCGCGCGTCCAGCCGCGCCAGCGCGCGCAGCACCTGCCCGATGAAGTGCGGCCCGTCGCCTAAGGGGGGGCAATGTAAACTATACGGTACACTCGTGCGCAGCGGGTTGCGTGCTCATACAACTTATTATAAATGGATATGAGACGACCCATTCGATGTGCGCAACTTAACTTTATCATCACCTTTGGGATTTAAATTAAATTAAACAGTCTATTATTTAGTAACCGTTATTCAAATACATAAAAAATACAATAAAAAGTAACAGGTTTTTTATACAAAATAATACAAATGACAACAAAACCTTGTGATGTCACTCATGTTATAAAAATTCAAATTAATCCGAACCGCTAAAAGTAAAAAATCGTTAAGTATACAAAAATGTAGAACGCGAGTACCTACGAGACGACTCGAACACATTTGATTTTTTTAAATTTCATGTTAGCTAGTTAATTTAGAGTCAACTTGACGACTTGCAACTTTTAATTAATTAATTATTTTTTTAAATTATTTATTTAATTTAATATGCGTTGATCTCGTAAAAGCTATATATTATTTTATCAACTTCAACTCACCGATGGGTTCGTCTGTCTCCGGCGCCGGCTCCTCCAACGAGAAGGAGTCCAGCTTGCCGGACAGCTGCGAGTGCAGCTTCATGAGCAGCGAGATGATGGACTCGTTGACGGGGATGGACTCGTCGCCTTGCGGGCTGTGCGCCTGCACCTGCGCGCTGGTGGACGGCTGGGGGCCTGGTCTTCGCGCCACCACGCACCAATCCGACGACGAATCTGGACATACAAACGCATTGTTATCGCACACTGTATGTAGGCGATGGGTGATATATCGATGTAAAATACACGTATAATTGACACAAAAAACAGGCAGAGGCAGATTACGACAAAGCACGTTTTTAAATGATTTTGCAAGGTGGTGTCACTCCAAAAAAGGCTAGCGGCAGACTGGCGGGCACGGCTGCGGTGGCTCGTGCGCTTTTTAACGCTTTAAATGACTGTTAAAAAAGTTTTTTTACGTAGATTAGTAAACTTTACTCAAACGAGACTGATATGGCGCACCAAACAATATAACTTCTTATTTTTTTTTACAATCACATAACAAACATTAAACTTATATGGGTAGGTTGGACAACCAAATTATGACGTGCATATACACTTTTTACGTAACTCGAAAACGTAGTTGCTCATTAATCTCATATTTATTATTAAAAAAAAGAAGATCTTTGGGGAAAGTTTTTGTCCAGAAGTGGACAATGTTGATGATGATGATGATTTCTTAAACAATTTTTGACTTTTATTAGTTTATTAATGTAGTGGTCCTGTATGACATTGTGCAAATTGAAACTTTTACCTGATAAAAATTTGATAACTTAAGATTTTTTATTTTGTTTTTTTTACAAGTTGTGGTTGTCTTCTATATCTTTTGTGTTTATTTGTAATGGAAAGTGTCCTGCTATGATGGGGCATTTTCCAATATTTTTGCCGCTGTAAGGGAGAAAAGAGCTGGACACTTGCTGAGTTTCTTGCCGGTTCTTTTCAGTACAAGATCTCCCGCCCAGAGTAGACTTACGAACCGATGGCATAGTGACATTCAGAAGAGCTACTTGTAGCCTAAACCTAATTAAATATTTATAAAAATTGTTTAATGAATCTGCATAGCCATCGGTTGCAACAACCTTTGGATAGATGGCGAACTGTGCCGCTATAAGCACTCAAAAAATTAAAAAAGCAGTGACAAAATTCAGCGCTTACGTCAGCCTTCCCGGTAGCATAGCGGTCAGTGCAGCCGCCCGGATTGCGGAAGACTCATGTTCGATTCCTGGCTGGGTCGGGTAGGCGTTTAATTTTTTTACTGTATTTTATAAATATTTAATTTAGCTTTAGTGCAGCAATTAGCACTTGAAAAAAAAGGAAAAAACAACAGATGATGATGATAAATTAAAAGAGTAATCGAAGACCTTAGCTAAAAAACATTTGCTTTTAATCGCACAGTACAAACGCGCCTGCACATCACACTACTACAAACTGCAAAATTTCCTCAATGGGCTTTAAACTTTAAACTTTACGTAAGTATATGGCATCATCATCATCATCTTTATCTTTTTTTTCGTACGTATTATGGCATATGGTTGAAAATTTATTGACGAATTTTTTTCACAGTTTCACATTAAATAAAATAAACATCCTTTCATACATTTTTCAAAAATTTCAAAAATGGAAGAGGACCGGCCGAAATCTGTCAATGCCAATCCAAACTCACATTCTATCTTTTTTAATTTTTCATTGCTTAGGATACCATCCGTGCAGCCTTAATAAAATATTGTTTAATGAACAGCTTTTTATAAAAATTACGGTCGAATTTTGACCACTGGGTGACCACTAGTGAGTATAAATGTGATCCAGAACATAATGTTAGAACAGTACCTAGATGCGGCGGGTCGGGCTCGGCGATGGCGAGCGTGAGCTGCGGCTCGTCGTCCATGGCCATGTGCAGGTCGCCGGCGAGCGGCGTGAGCGGCGTGAGCGGCGTCAGCGGCTCCAGCGACGCCAGCGGCGCCAGCGCCAGCGCCTGCCGGTCGCCCACGTCCTGCCACAAACACCACTGCTAAGGTTCACTCACACGGGGTTGACCATCTCACGAGTCAGCACAGCGTTATTTTTTATTTAGTTATTATTTAGGGTTTACAAAATTATATCCGTTGAACTGTAAATAGATTTATAGCTTCTTTACAACTAGGCATAGTGAAAAAACAATAATAGGCAAAACTCATAATATATTATATAAAAAAAAACATTGGAATTGCTATAAATACAAAAATACAAGCAATTTCGTGTGTACTAAGACTACAAAGAAATAAAAATATTTACGGGATCCGGAATTCGATAAATAAATTGGTGATTTTAACCACTCTTAGTCTTGTCCTTTCGGCAACTTTAGGTAAATTAGTCCCCTATTCAACTTTAGGTAAATTAGTCCCCTATTCAACATTGTTTCAAATTTATATTTTCAAATATATAAATGTCTGAGTTGCTTTTTTTTTGTACCTAATATTATACGTTATATATTCGAATATTTCACTCACCTCGAGAGCTCTCATCTGCGGAGCGTCGCCTCCTGCGTCTGATTGATCATCCGGCACAGAGTCCTCCCTCTGCACCATCTGATGTTCAAATATTTATTATGTTAAAGAATCCGATAATCATGTCATAAATTATTATAGGCTGATGATGATGATGATGGTGAATCAAATATCTTGGCACCTCTCCTCTTTGGTTCATCATAGTTTAGTATCATTGTTTAATCAGTTATTTATTTGTTTAAAATTCACCATATAAACTTTCAGCCTGTTCAGCCAACACGCTTATATGCTATATAAACTAATCTAATAATAACAAAAAATAGTAAATTAAAAAAAACCATATAAAACACATTGCAAAAATATATAAGTATAAGTATATAAAAAATATAGCCAAACATATATATTATTGTATAAATCTATGATTGAAAAAAAATCTACGAGCGCATAGTTGGCAGTGCACCTGACCCGGCATGTCACATGGGGTGCAGGTTCAAATCCCGCTCGGAGAATTTTTTCAACACTTAGTCTTTTTTCAAATGTAAATATCTCTCACCGAATATAAGCATTCACTACCTACTTTCGCTAAAGAAAATAGGCAAAGTGAACTTTTATAATATCACAAGTGGCACTGAAAGCATTAAGAAATCATATCAAGTTTTTGTAAAAAGTTACCTGTAAAGGCGGAGGCACGGCCAAAGCCGTGCTGGTGGCGGGCAGGGAGACGGATTTCGTTAGTGAAGGTAGTCTTGTAGTCTCTGATTCTGAAGGTTCCCATTCTGTGTCGCCTGTGGATGATGATTTTGTCATATAAAGGATTTTATCTACACTAATGTTGTAACATTCTACTTATGTTTCCAATACTTGACTTATAATTACTACTCTTATAGCGCAGACAACAAAACACTCAATTTAAGCAATTTCACACGATGGTATAATATCCACATCGATATCGTAAAATCTCATTATAACATCAATAAAACGCGACCAATTAACCTGGCGAGCCTTATGTCAAAATCCTCATACAAGTTGTATAAAATTTTGATATTAGGCTGGCTTTTGAAAACAGTTGGGTTATACGTGAAAACTTCGTCGAAACTACTAAACTTACATACACAAAACTCTTTGGTAAGATCTTGTGCCAATTAAATAAAAAAAGAACAGCGCGCGCTCGCTCCTGATTGGCCCTGCGCGAGTTAAGGACGGTACACCCATCCAACTCAGCTTCATCAGCACTTCGAGCAACCAACGTCAGGCGTAATATCCAGGTCATACGTCAATGGCCAAAATGCAACATTAACATTAATTTTAGTATATAAATCGATTGTTTATAAGTAATATTGAATATTGTATTAGCTAAGTCTTGACTGTAACTCTGCTTGAATAAATATATTTTTTTTATTCGAACCAGTTGTACTAACTTAACTGGCGCAGCCGGTAGGATTCCAATAGTGGGATCCCTACGTTATTCGATAGAATTTCGATCGCGTCGTGGAATCTCGCGTCCGTTTCTACGGTTTAATTGGAATCGCCAACAAACAAATTCGTTGAGGAAGCAACTGGATTATCGGGCGGAGTAAGTTAGAAGACCAGCAGTACCTGTTCCATAACATGGGAGTAGTCGCGGAACTGTGAGTAGATCTTTTTCACCTTCCTGTAACTTTCCTTTATGTGTCCTTGTAATAAATATATGTGCCGTGATTAGTAAGGATTATCCTATAGCGTAATAGATTTTAAGATATAAATTTCGCGAATATTTTTCACGTCAAGTTTTTTTTTATATTTTTATCAGTAAATAATTTAAAATGGATCAAATCAATAGAGTACCCCAGGAACTGGTTAAAATAATACCCGTCTTCGATGGGGACTCCAGACTGTTACCACTTTTTGTTACAAAATGTGAATATATTTTACGCTCATACCAAAGGGAGGGTCCCCAAAATGAGTATTTATTTCATGTAATAACTAGTAGATTATCGGGTGATGCCGCTAAATTAGTAGGTGAAAGAGATGCAATTACAAGCTGGGAGGAATTAAAACAATTATTGGGACACCACTTTGGTGACCCCCGTACCGAGGAATGTATCGCAATGGAATTAGAATCTTCCAAGATACAAAGAGGCGAAAGTTATTTAGATTTTTGTCACCGATTGCAACATACTAGAAGTGTTCTATTTTCTAAAATTAACGAAACCGTTACTGATAAAAGTTTGCGTCAAGCTAAACAACATATTTATGACCACTCTGCTTTAAATGTTTTCTTATACAACTTACCCACGTATTTAGTTCGACTTGTACGTATACGAAACGTTACAACTCTAGAAGATGCGTTGAAAATCGTGTTAGAAGAACAGAACTTTCAAACCGTCTATGACTTTAAAAATAATCAACGCAATAACAATTCAAACTTTAATAGGTATCAATCAAATAATTCACATAGATTTCACATGCAGAACCCTAATAATAACTCAAGACCATTAAATAATCAGAGTACACATGTACCGAGTAGTATGCCAAGTAGTTCATTTAATTCACCAAACAATTCATTTCAGATAAGAAACCAAAGACCATGTAATAACGCTAATAATTATCATAACAATAATCAGTGGCAAAATGCAAATAGGTTAACGCCACAGACATTTAATCAGCACTTAAACCAGCATCTGCAGACTCAGCGTAACGTGCCGCCATCACCAGTGGCGTCAGGTTCCAATACCGATGTCACAATGCGCACCGCGAGTTCTAGACGCGTTAATTACATTGATAATTGTGTACCAGTCAATTGGGAACGACAGTAGGTCAAATAATAACATACAAAATTCTTTTGACAATTTAAATGAGGAAAATTTTTCAATGATGGCCTCTACCATAGGGAACGAATAAAAATAAATTGTAATAAGAGACTAAATCTCCCTCACATAGTTATTCCCGAGCTACAAGCAGTTTTTATGATCGATACAGGTAGTGTTAGGTCATTTATTAGCCCACAACTGGCAAGCAAATTTTTTTCGTCTTACCAGCAGTATGAATCGTTCGAAGTCATTAGTACTCACGCTTCGAGTCTACATAATATCACGTGTACCATACCGTTACCTATGGTATTTAAAAGCTCAGAACCTCATAAGTTTTATGTCTATAACGTTGATGATAGATATGACGGGTTAATAGGAAGTAACTTACTGAAACAGTTAAATGCAAATATTAACATGGAAAAACAAATTCTATTTTTAAAAAATACAGAAATCCCAATCATTTACTCGCCGCCAATGAAGGAGATGTATAAATTGCCTCCCCGCAGCGAATTAAGAGTAAAAATACCAGTAAATTTAATAAATGGCACAGCAATTTTAGACTTTAAAGAATCCATTTTTTGTAGAACCATACCAAGTAAGCAATACAATTAATTTAGCTTTTACAGAGAAAAGGAAAGATATAGATAGATTGTTATCGGAAAATTTAAGTAAGTTACGGTTAGACCATATGAACTTAGAAGAAAGAAAAACTATTGAGCGGCTTTGTCAGGAATACAAGGATATTTTTTATTGTGAAGAAATCCCGCTATCGTTTACGAACCAGGTTAAGCATAGAATAAGAACACAAAACGAAGATCCTATCAATATTAAAGCACATAGGCTGCCACCAGTGCAAACAGCGGAAATAAAACAGCAAGTCTCTAAAATGCTTAGGGACAATATTATCCAGGAGTCATTTTCTCCTTGGAGTGCACCAGTGCACCTCGTACAAAAAAAATTAGACGCCTCAGGCCAACAAAAGTGGCGAATGGTTATTGACTATCGCCGACTGAATGAAATAACAGTAGACGATAAGTACCCCCTTCCGAACATTAATGACTTATTTGACATGTTGGGGAACAGCTCATACTTCACCACCTTAGATTTCGCGAGTGGCTACCATCAGATCGAGGCCCAGGAGCAGGATAGAACTAAAACCGCGTTTAGTACACCATTTGGTCACTATGAGTTCAACAGAATGCCGTTTGGACTGAAAACAGCACTGGCAACCTTTCAGCGAGCAATGGACAACGTTCTGAGAGGTCTACAAGGCTTACATTGCCTGGTATACCTTGATGACGTCATAATTTTTTCCAAAAGCTTGTCTGAACACGTCCAGAAACTTAGAATTATTTTTGACAGATTTCGGGAAACAAACCTTAAAGTCCAACTAGATAAATCGCATTTTCTTAGAAAAGAGGTACTATATCTTGGGCATACCATTACTAGCGAGGGTCTGAAGCCAAATAATGACAAAATTGATGCTATATTAAAATACCCCATTCCAGAAACAACTACGCAAATTAAAAGTTTTCTAGGGCTGATAGGATATTACAGAAAATTCTTTAAAGATTTTGCTAAAATCACGAAACCATTTACAAATTGCCTCAAGAAAGGGCGTAAAATAGTTTTAGATGAGGAATATAGAAACGCTTTCGAGACTTGTAAGAAACTTCTGACAAATGCACCATTACTACAGTTCCCTGATTTTAGCAAACCATTTGTTTTAACTACCGACGCCTCAAATTTTGCAATAGGAGCAGTTCTTTCTCAAGGAACTATAGGGTCGGATAAGCCAGTAGCATACGCTAGCCGTACTCTGAGTGATACAGAAGTAAAGTACAGCACAATCGAGAAGGAATTGCTTGCCATCGTTTGGGCTACTAAACATTTTAGACCGTACCTATACGGTAATAAATTCATAATTTATACTGACCACAGGCCGTTAGCATGGTTATGTTCTCTAAAAGAACCAAACAGTAAACTTACCCGTTGGCGTCTTAACATTAATTTTAGTATATAAATCGATTGTTTATAAGTAATATTGAATATTGTATTAGCTAAGTCTTGACTGTAACTCTGCTTGAATAAATATATTTTTTTTATTCGAACCAGTTGTACTAACTTAACTCGCGCGCAGCTGCGCTCTCATTGGTTAGATTTTAATGGCGGCAAGTTCACTGTGACAATACACGTACGCGTGAATTTAATGTTTCGCAATGTGTTTTGTTTTTAAAATACAAATTAAAAGTTAAAAATGGACAGCGACGATGATATTTGTACGCCTCCGGATATTTTAGAATTGGCAACAAAAGTAACTCACAATCTTTTGCCAGAAAAATCTAGAAAATTATATGAAAAAGAATATAATAACTTTTTGACATGGAAGATCGAAAAGAAAACTACATCATTTTCTGAAAATGTCATTCTTGTGTATCTCAAAGACCTCTCCGACAAATTCAAGCCATCTTCTATGTGGGCTAAATATTCTATGCTCAAGTCCACACTGAGTATCTACAACAATATTGATATCACGAAGTATTCAAAAGTCATAGCGTTCCTGAAACGCAGTTCAGAAGGACACAAGGAAAAAAAGTCCTTGACGTTTACATCAGGTCAAATAAAGACGTTCCTGAAAGATTCACCAGATATTTTGTCTTTTTGAAAAGGTAAGTGTATTTTAGTTCTGTTATTTAATCTACCTAGTACTTACGTACTACACACGCAAGTTATCTAGACACTCCGTTTAAGCGCTTTGTGTATAAATTAGGTAGTAGGTACCTACACTTTACTACTTCATAAATCATAGTTTTTGCCTTGGCTATGTACCTCAAGCTTATTATATCGTTTATTGTTACAGGTTGCACTAATCTTCGGCATAATGGTGCCCCCATTATAATGGGGGCATGCCGAAGGCAAGAGCTATACAACATCCAGTTCGATGAAGTCTCTAACATAGACGACAGTACAATCATGGTGAAAGTTTCGAAAACAAAAACGAAAATAGATCGTTCTTTCGTTGTGACGGGCAACTGCTATGCCGTATGTAAAAAATACATGGAACTTCGACCCACCCCCTGTCGAAACCCTGCCTTTTTCTTGAGCTATAGATCGGGGAAGTGCGTCGATCAAAGAACTGGTATTAATAAATTTGGTGCTCTGGGAAAAACTATCGCAAGTTTTTTGAATCTGCCTAACCCAGCGCTGTACACGGGGCATTGCTTCCGGCGCACCTCGGCGACCCTTCTCATAGATAGCGATGGTGATTTGACCGCACTGAAACGACACGGGGGGTGGAAGTCATCTACTGCGGCTGAAAGCTACATTGATGAGTCTTTAATGAATAAAATTCAAGTCTCAAATACGATCTTGAACAGAATAGAAAACAAGACGAATGAAGTAATTATAAATATTCCAACTCCGTCTACGAGCTCTACTGCTTGCCCCGCTACAGCTGCTGGATCAATAAATAACATTAACTTTCAAAATTGTACCATCCAAAATTTGAACAATTATTATAAATAAACTATTGTCAGCTCTTGTTGTTTGACTAATTGCATTAGTGAAGATAAAGTAGTGTATGCAACTGCATATAACACGGGTATTAAAACACTCGTTACTATTATGAAACTCGCTGCGCTCGTTTCATAAACTCACACTCGTGTTTTAATACCCTTCATTATATGACAGTTGCATAAACTACTATTAACTTTCATGCGTAATGCATACGCATACTTAGTAATGTAGGAAGGAAGCACTAGAATGCTATCTAGATATTACCTTGAAATTATTTTATAAAAATTCAGTTGTAACCAATTAGGCACATTGGCATACATTTTAAAACAACAAGAAATAAAATTAAAAATGATATTAGTAAAAAAAAATTTTGATATCAAAGGGTGACTATCATTTTATTATCTCGAGTTCCTCCGTGCTTCGGAAGGTACGTAGTCGTCGTACGTCGTTGGGGCGGCGTGGTGGTTTACTGCCCGTTCTCTGGATCGCTCGTGCCTCAGCAATGGGGGAAGGCCCAGAACATACGGTGAAACGTAACAGTAATGAAACTGCTACTCTAGTTACTTTTGAGTTTATGTTATAGAGCCCTATAGAAAACCACACACGATGCAACAAGTGTGAAACCAGATTGAATAGCGTTTTAAATCAGTTCGATTGAAACCGGCGTGCAGTAGTAACTACGTGTTGCGTTTCATTAACTTTGGCGCATTTTTTCTATTAATAAAATGGCCGAGAACGAAAATTAAAATACTAATTTCGTCTTGGAAGTAGAAAAGTATCCTTGTCTATACAATACACGTTTATCAAGCTGTTTATCAGCCGTTCTTCTGGACTCACACATTCCCTCATATTAGTATTTTATTTTTGTAGTTGAGATGTCATTATTTC
Source organism: Eudonia lacustrata (assembly GCA_947562085.1). Lineage (NCBI taxonomy): Eukaryota > Metazoa > Arthropoda > Insecta > Lepidoptera > Crambidae > Eudonia > Eudonia lacustrata. Next base: position 2,254,127 of record OX387318.1, read on the forward strand.
TAGTAGTTTAAGGTAAGTATGTTTGCGTTAACGATCCATACATTTCTATAATTTTGTTGTAATTTTTTGGCAGCCACAAAGTCGACGTTCTTCCAATATAAGGAAGATCCACATAGTTCTTCTTTTAACAATATCTTCATCACTCGAACTCGACATATCGAAACAGACGTCTGCTCTCAGATAAAACTATATTATTATTGTAAGATAATTTCATCACATTTATGTTTCGCCGTACGTGGAAATAGTCTGAAACTGGTTTCAAACCAAGTTTAAAATGGGTTTCGTTCCATCACGTGTTCTGGGTGCCAAGTGTGAGTCTCATTCGCAATTCGATCACGTTAACAAAAACGAGAATTCGTATGGCAAAATTGTAACTCTTCTCGTATGCCGCCAGGAGGCGCCGCTTCAGTGCCATACTAATTTCCGTTTTCGTAAACGTAATCGAATTAATACGGATAGTAAACAATAGGCACCCCGGGCGTGTTGCGAGTTGTCAATGACGATGAATGTTCCGTTTTCGGTACGTACTGTCGGAGTGGTAGTGCGCGGGCGTGGGCGGCGGCGCGGGCGCACGCGCGGGGCGGGGCGCGCGCGGCGGCACGCCGGCCACCACGGTGCGCGCGTTGTCGCACAGCGCCGCGCCCGCGAACGCACCCAGCAGCGGCACGCCGCGCACCGGCGCGCCCAAGCCGCCCCGACCCTCCGCCACGCACATGTGCGTGCCCTGCACCCCGGAAACATATATACTTTACATTGATCCTTTGTTATGGTGCAGCGCAGCGGTTTGCGCGTACGAGTACACAGCTGTACTTGCGTGTTTTCATATTGACAAATTATTTTAAGAATAAGATTAAGAAATTTTTTATTTGATGCACAAACGACACATTGAGAGCAATAATATCGAATTCCTTACATCTAGAATAGATATTATAATTAAATATTTAAAATCTAACAAGTAATGCAGCCAAAATGGTCGCCAGTCAGCATGTGTCATGGCGAGCCATGACGTTGATTTTCAGTGGTAACCAGTGAGAGAGATGTCCTAATTATAGGTAGATGCGAAATGCAATATAATTATCATATACTTTTTAAAAACCAAAAAATTGGACTTGGGATTGGGGACTGGCACTATCCGGAACATGCATTTAATAAAAATAACGTGCACTGACCGCGTTGAGATGCGCGCGCTCGGCCTCCAGCTCGGCGCACACCCGCAGCAGGTAGACGCAGAGCGCGAGCACGTGGTCGGGCGGCGCGTGCGGCGCGGCGCCGGGCTCGCTGCCGCCGCCGCGCCGGTGCACGCCGCGGTGCAGCACGCACAGCAGCGCGCCGTGCAGCACGCCTGCGGAACACATTTTAAACTTCATTATTCTATTTCTTATAGATTCGTGCGCATTGCAAATTTAGCCAATTTTTCTCTCTTTCTCAAAAGAGTTTAGTCCTCTGAGAATCTATTAGGGTACCCGGATTTCAGGATGTTTCGATTACACGGCTCGATGAACCTTTTAAAGTTTTTCGCAGCCCATAAAAAGTCGGTTACGATGTAAAAGTCAACAGCAGCCTCTTTTTATAAAAAAACATTGAGCCAATAGCAAAGTTAGGAAAAGATTTTTCTTTCTTTGATGTGGAACTTTGCTGTATCATACACGGACTTCTTGAGAAATCTTGAAAAGTGACGTTGCGGTGATTTATTTTAATTGCAAACCTTATACACTAGACACATGACTGCATGTGCCAATATACGGTAAAAAAAAAGAGTAAACAGTTTACCTGAAGCACAGAGTGCACGCGGATCGCCAGCGGCTTCTGGCGCGGGCGCCGGGGGGCGTAGGGGAGGCCACAGCGCGCCACCTCCCGCTGCGCAGGGGCCCGCGGCTCCCCCCGCCGCCGCGGACCCTACGGCTCCACCCCCCACCGCGGACCCTGTGTCGTTCCCCGCAGCCGCAGGCTCCGCGCCCGTCGACGTTGAGCTCTCGGGTGGTGATGATACTTCCCCAGCTGTCTTCTGTTTCTCGCGAACGCTGCGAAACACATTTGATGATGAGGTCCTTAACCGCCTTTGTAACCTAGCTGGTAGACCACCGATTTTCTAGCGGGCCAGGCTACATGATGACAAAGCGTTTTCCCTGCTGTGATATTAAACATATTGCAGTCGAGTTAGTTGTAAGTTTAGTTTAAGTTGAGGAGTGCAGTAAGACGAACGTTCCGAAAAGTAGTTATTTATTCCCGTTCACAGTGGTAGTGATTCTCAAGCGACGTTCGTTTGGCGCGATGGCCTAGATTGCACTTAGTCGGTTACGTAATTCGTGTAAACACAATAAAATTAATAATTAGATGATTTAGCATGAGTGACTCAGAGTTAATAAACTCAATCTAAATGTAAAAATACTTACTTATTTACTTACTTACTTGTATGGTATACCCGTACAATACATTTTCTATTTTATATTATACATTTTCTATACATAAGGACATTTTCTCATAGATCATGTTGTATTCTTTTATGTGTTAAGATGCACCCACACCGAAGTTACTTTGCGTAAGTAAACATTAAGTAAGCTTTTAGTCACATGTTGAAAGCCTATTACACTTGCCAACATTACTTCTTCCTCCTTTTCAAGAGCTATGAAGCAACTTGCTGTCGTCGCAATTGAATTCCGTTTAAGCTTAACATCAAATGGGTATTAAAAAAAATTTAATTAAACATGAAACCGTTAATGGTAAATAGTTACTGTTGCGCCGTCATGCACTTTTAGTTCGTCAATCGCTCGCTTATCGCAGCGTTCTACGTTCCGTAATACGAATGTGTTTTCATCATCATCGTCATCATCTCAGCCAAAGACGTCCACTGCTGGACAAAGGCCTCCCCCAAATAATCATGGGGGGTATTTGCCGTAATCGCCACGCTTGGCAGGCGGGTTGGCGATCGCAGTAGGTTGAGGGTAACCTCAGAGAGATGCTGCTGCCCATCCTCTGGAATGGTCCCTTAGTCGGCTTTTACGACACCCACGGGAAGAGATGGGATGGTGCAATTCTTTATCCCCGGCACCACACAGGGAACTACTTTACTAATTAGTTTGCGTTAATCCCAATGACGTTTGTTAATAAAAAAAAATAAAAAACATATTTCAGACCGAGATCCATATAAAAGTGTTAGTATATATTTAGGCTGGGGAAAAAGTCTTTTCTCATATAGTATGTATGAACTTGTAATAAAATCTCTTTGGCTATACTATTTGTATCTGGCTGGTTTTGGTATCATTAAAAGTTTAAATTTTAAAGAAGATAATTCCAAATTAAAATTAGGAAAATGTGTGATTTTCATTTGTTTTTCTTACTTTCAAGATGAGTGAATCTAATGAAGAAATTAGATACATTTTAAAATTTTACTACAAAAAAAGATAAAAATGCAACGAGTGGCGAAAGAAAATTGCGATGTTTATGGACCTACACACAGGGTTGTGAAATGTGTGGAATGTGTTTTAGTAGCGATAAATTGTAAATTTATCGATTGCGACTGTCACTTAAAGATCGACAATAAGCCTGCCGGTTGGTACTCACTAGGCGGAGAACCTCTCCATGGAGGAGTGGAAGTCGCGGCGGTGCACGGCGCGGCGCAGCACGTGCAGCGGGTCGTAGTACTGCTCCCACACGACCGGCTGCGGCACGAACAGCCCCTGCTCCAGGTTCTCAGAGCCTTTGGGCGGCGGCCGGTATGTCGACACCTGACAAACAATTCACATCACATATTTAACTTTTTGACCATCAGTCGGCTATAATCGACAAGCGATAGCGTGCCCTGGTTGAACGACGGCAATGATCGACAATACCTATAGTTTGTAAAAACACAAAATAAACATAATTGGATATTTATTATTGTGTTATATTTCTGTTGCAAGTTTTTACCCTGTATTGAATGCTTGGCCTACAGGACACGGTGACGCATTTAAATGGCTCCGCACACTAGTCGACACGCGACTGCGACAGGCTGCGGCCGACAATTTTCATATATTTTGTTCAAAGCTCCGCACACTTGGCGTCAGTCGCAGAGTCGCGACGACAAGCTAGGGGAGTCGCAAAACTGACGCTCACAACTGTCGTACGACTGTCGTCGTGTGTGCGCGTGCACAACGCGACTAGACGCAGTGACAAGTCGTCCAGTGTGCGGAGCCACTAAGCTGTGGCAGTAAAAAAGGTTAAATTAACACTTTTTACTATAACTGTCTATCGAACACCATTGTAGGTGCCATTATAAGTTAATGAGCAGGCAGTGTTCGATAATTTAAGACCTGTAAACAACAGTGTGTTGGTCGCCAAAAAACATAGATTTTCATTAAAATGTTACGGAATGACATCAACGAAGCTAGAGGTCTGTAGTCAATTGTTGTTAAAGACTAAAATTTGGTGCTGAATGATTTATGGACAAAAATGTAGACCACTGGTTCCTTTCGAACACTGCTGGTGCTACTCTATATTTTCATAATTTGGTTTATTTTATTCGTTGGAAGGTTTATAGCCAACACTGGTAATTTTACAATAAAGGACCATCTACAAGCTAACCACATATAGACAAACATACATTCTTAACATATTTTTTTTGTTCTTTCCTTTTCATAACTTTGTATAAATCAGAATTTAACAATCCAAAACCTGTTGTACTAAACGTTTTTTCGAAAATGCTCGATCAATGCTCTGCCAATGCTTGCTTCAATAGAGCTATTACAAAACAAGTCAATGTCAGTGTCTTCGCTAATACTAGTAGACATGACAAAACATAACATTAAACAAACGACAAGTACGAATCTGGTAGGTAGCTATTTGGTAACCGCTGTAATCGTTTGTCTTAACCGCTGAAATTTCGCAGGCGCCTTCATGACGTACGCAAAAAAACGCAGCTTTCACTGGATCACAGGAATACAACAATGCAAACAATGCTGCTTAGCGGCGGAATCACTTAAGCTTACTCCTTCACTGGGCTCAGTGCCTCATCTCCTTGAGCACAACCTCAAAGACCCAGGAGTGCGTTCGCCCTGTGTCCAGTGGCTTCCGTCTTACGCCTTACCACCTTACTGTCTTAAAGTGCTTCTGCTGTCTCCAGCGTCTTACCTCCTTGAGCACGGTCTCGAAGTTCCTGGTGTGCGCGTTGCCGGAGCGCTCGGGCATCAGCTCCAGTAGTTGCGAGTGCGTCTTGTCCCCCGCCGCGAGCAGCGTGCTCACCTCCAGCCGAGACTGGGTCAGCTCATCGTTACCTACGAACAAAACCGTTCAAGATTAGTTAAAGGGGAAAACATATGATGACACAGAGAACTTATTATTAGTAATTACATAATTTTTAAGACCATGTAGAAAATTCTAATTAAGTAGAGCAATTAATAATATTATTCGAGTACTTTCCAGTTCCGCATTTAAAATAGTTAGACATTATAATTGTGTAAATGTGTTATTGTAAAATAAGCACTAACGTTCTGTTATAGATAGATACCTAATACACAGGCAATATTGATTGCTTAGCATAGGTATTACGTAATACATAATATTATATACAATAACCCCAATTACTTAACATAAGTCTTTTGTATCGAGGCTAAGTTTTTTTTATACAGCAATAAAATTTATCTTATCCTTATCTTTAACAAAGAGTGTCAATACCAAAGTGTCTAGCAGGTGTTTAAGTCTACCGCCTTAACAATAATGTTTGTAGCATTGTTGTGTTTCGACAGGTAAGAGATTCCAGGTGTGAAGCCCGCTTCCATCTTCAGCTATATAAAACTAAGAATGAGGTAAGATAAAGGCGGAGTAATTATCCATTTAAAAGAAAAACACAAAGAACATTCTTGATTATATTTTGATAGTCAACAATCAAAATTATTAGTTTTGTTTACTAACTTTTGGATCCTTTTTAACGTCACGTAATCACAATCGATTGAGCTAGCGTAATCGTAAATCTCATCAACGCTAACACATAAAGGAAGAAACAGAGTTCTGGTGTGAAAAATAAATCGGTACATATAAAATTTTAATGAGGGTATACAAGCTACCAACTAATTATGAGACGACCGACGCCTCAGTCTCCCTGTGACCACGGACCCTGCAAAGGGTTCGAAACGTCAGGATAAACATTAAATAAGTAATGTGTAAAATAAACGCGAGTAGATCCGTAAAAGTTGTTTCATTTCAACGGTACATATATAGTTCTTACCGAGGTTGGTCCGCGAAGAGACGAGTATAGCAAGGAAGGTGAGTAGTCCTTCCACCATGGCGTCCTGCTCAGCCGCCTGGCCGGGACTCATGGGCAGCATGCTCAGCCATTCGCGAACTCCGAACCTGCGCCAGACGGGAATATGGTTTACACATCACTCATAGCTCACACAAAAACAGCTACGCGAGTTCATCTTCAGCGCGGGTGACAGGACAAGATAGAGAGCACTTGGCTCCATCACCAGACGTAATGTGTCACTCTACTTCCGAATTATAATTTGTTCGCAATAAACAATAATTACAATAATAATAACACCCGCCTGCCAAGCGTGGCGATTACGGCAAATACCCCTCATATCCTTGGGGGAGGTCTTTGTCTAGCAGTGGACGTTGGCCGAGATGATGATGATGAAACAATGATTACGTAGAATTCTTATAAATATGCAGCTTAACTTCTAAACGAGGTAAATTCATCATGATATTATACCTATATCAAACTTAACTACTTTTAACTTACTATTGGACCAACTCCCTAACTCGAAAATAAAATTCAGCTGTTCCATACATTTTGGTCGAATGAATATTGATGTTTTGTTTGGAACAGCTGAATTTTATTTTCGAGTTAGGGAGTTGGTCCAACAGTAAGAGTTGTTTGTTTGTATCACGGGAGTCATCTCAGAAGGTGTGGACGGTGATAAAAAAGTCACCCTGTATATAAATAAATATTTAAAGCAAAAAACGTTCTATCTTCCTTTGCGTCGCACTAATTTTGGTCAGCACTCATCGATATATCGTATGTGTTCAACCTACAACTCGATATGTCATGATATTGATATTTTTAATACCTCTGGATTGTCTATAAAAAGAAAGATGAGCCGCTGATGTCGTTTTATTTTCTTTCTGTGTGGTGCCGGGGATAAAGAATTGCACCACCCCCTCTCGTCCCGTGGGTGTCGTAAAAGCCGACTAAGGGACTATTCCAGAGGATGGGCAGCAGCATCTCTCTGAGGTTACCCTCAACCTACTGCGATCGCCAACCCGCCTGCCAAGCGTGGCGATTACGGCAAATACCCCTCATATCCTTGGGGGAGGCCTTTGTCCAGCAGTGGACGTCTTTTGGCTGAGATGATGATGATTTTCTTTCTGCAACATTTGCTATTGTTCTTTTTTTTTAAATGAGTCTGAATTGTAATTTTTATTTGTTTTGTTTTCCATTGATATGTTCAATTATGGTTAGTGTAGGTTTAGGAGTGTTTATTACTTATTGCATGCAGTGTTCACTTCAAGAAGGTAAGAACTATAAATATATTTATTTTTTAAAGATACTGTAATGTAATGTTTATCTAAGTTTTGTGTGTATAGCCAGTTAAGTGACCCAATTAAAAAATATATATATTTGTAAAAGATTGTTATCGATCGAGAAGTCGTTGCCGTCGACTACAATTTAAGCTAGATCATCTGAGGAGCATTTATTTACGTATACAAAACAATTTGCAATCATACTTATATTATAAACGCGAAAGTTTGTAAGTATGGATGGATGTTTGTTACTCTTTCACGTAAAAACTACTGAATGGATTTGGATGAAATTCGGCATACAGATAGTTTATAACCTGGATTAACACATAGGATACGTTTTATCCCGATATTCCCATGGGAACGGGAACCACGCGGGTGAAACCGCGAGCGGCCGCTAGTTACTATATAAACATTCAATATTAATGAAACATACAATTCAACATTAATGATGAGGGAGCTCGATGGCGCAGTAGTAAAACTAGACCGCACACCGGTAATCAGATAAGTGGCAATTGTATTATCTCGAGCTTCCCCGTTTTTCGGAAAGCACACTAAATAGACGTCGGTCCCGGCTACATTGGAACATTGGCAGTAGTCAACAACCACCAATTTGCATGGTTCGCGTGGTAGTTTATGGTCCGTTCTCCCTGCGTGGTACTGTTAGGAAAGTCTCGTGCCCCAGCAGTGGTGATATAAAACAAGCTGGGCATGGTGAGGTAGGTACTCGTCACCAAACAAAGCCTTTCAGTCTTATTTAAAACCCGGAAGGATGAAGGACATGCTTCAAAATTACACTTACATGTCAATACACATGTCGATGAACTGGTCGGCGGGCAGGTGCGCTGCGCATATCTGCAGCCAGTAGATGTCCATGTCCACCATGGAGTTGCAGAAGTTGGCCTGGATGTAGGTCATCGCCTGCCCCTTGATCTGCAGCCCATTGCGCACCCACACGCCCGCCAGGATCTCGTAGAATAGGCTCTGCGCAAAACACAATAACACATTAGGTAACTGTTACTTATTAAGATCAAAATAGGAATATTTACTCGGGCAATGATCCAACCACCGCGATAATACCTCGTTAACGGGAAGCGGAAACCACTGCTTTTGGATGCTAAAAACGTTACCAGCCACATTTTAAATATGAACTTAGTTTATCCTGGTTTAAAACATGCATTAGGTGGGTTAAATATGTAGGGCGGCAATCACTGAAACTACAAAACTGATACTTTAAATACTATCACTTAAAGGAAAACTACACTATTAGTGAGTAATAAAGTAAAATGTTATTTTATTTATTTGTTTTCGGAAGTCTCACAGCAAAATGAGTCAAGTAAACATAATTATTAATAAATATGGCTATGCTAACAACAAGTCTCTAAATGCTAAATTTTATTCCGGAAAACTATTTAATTCCATTGGGAATCAATGATAAACCTAATTTCATAAAAGCCGTGAGCCGCAGTTAGTTTTAGAAAGACTGCGTTAGTTTAAAAAACAGATATAATTTTAGTTCTTGACCAGGGGCGCCAACTTGTATTAGAGGTCAAAGCGTCCTTGGGGTTGAGGCTACAGCGCCAGGATAGTAAGTGAGTAACTATAATTTTAGTTCATTCTTTAGAATGGGGCAGTAGGTTTACTTGGCGGCGCACGCGTCTAGGGTCAGGAAAGCATAACAGTGCACAACACAACAGCGAGCGTCCTCACTTATATTATACAGTAACTAACAATTTATTCCTCATTTCTTTGTATCACTTCAATAATTAACTTCTGTTGTGCATGTAAATATCACAATCACGAGCCCATTGTGATAGTATAGTAGCAATTATATAGATGTCATTTCCGCCGCAGTTGTGCATTCAACTGTTAGATAACCTGTGATTTAGGTGCCGCTATGCTTATAAAACCTCACTAACAAATCTGATTACCTTACGAGTTTTTGAACAACTAAAGGAGATATTTAAATTCACAACTCTTTTATACGAGATCATATCATATGAACATAAAAATGTTATAAAATAACAACTGAGGACCCTGCAAATTTCACGCCAAAATATATACTTACAAAACAAACGCGACTGATACCCGTGTAAAAAGTGTTTAATTTCAATCAAAGTGGAGTGATCGCATAAACCTTAAAAATAAGAATAGCAAGGTCGTATTTTTTACAGCACGTGCACAATTAACTTTTTTGCCTAAACATGTTACATAAAAACTATAAGATCTATTTATACTATTAAATAATATAATATGTTATACCGTCATCAGTCTTTCTTTCACGTTACTAATATATAAACAAACGAGCCGTTTTTCCGTGTTTTCGTCAACGTGGATTTCTTATTTTATCGTACAGAATACAATACTTTGATTCCCAAAAAAAATTTAAAACCTTTTTTTATCAAAATAAAATATAGTCTGTGTTTACCCGCAAGGAATAACGCATTATATCAGTTTTTAGAATTGGATTTACCTCTATTAATAGTATCATTGTGTATGTGTCAGTGCATCATTTAATATCGAACACACAAAAGGCTTCCACGTTATGCAGCCGATTTAAAACAACAACAATTGGAACAATAATCAAGTACACGGCGATAAACATTATTAACATGTTGTGTGCATCACGTAAACATGTTATAACGAGTGTATTATATAAATAGCATAACTTATTGAAGTACCAGTTTCCAAACTTTGTCGAATCATATGTAACAAATTTTAAATTCAACAAAAAATCCACTACAAAGGCGGGGGGCGGATGCAACGAAACCGAAAGCATCCGAACAATAAAAGTTTCTGTTTATAAAAGGAGGGGAACTCATCAAGAGGGCTGTAACGAGTGTTGCCAGCGTATTCTATTTACCAATTCTGGGGCTAAGTAGGAGAAACAAGGGATTTTTTTTCTTAAGAAATTCTCTTTAATGATAACCATCCTAACATAAAGAAATTGTATAATAAGTAAAGCATTACAACTGCAAACTAGCTAAACCTGTCAAGACAGTTGTACGGAATCATCCAACATAAGCATCAACATCCAGCAACATAACAGCAATAAATAAACTCGTTTACTAGACAAACATTAATATGCAGAACTATTTAAAAATTCCCTAATTATAAGGGTAAACTTTGATTAAGTGAAATAGTCGCCCTGCTTCTGATAATAGAAAGTGGTAAATCGGTAGCGAGCGGGTCACCCCGCGACCTCGATCGGCTCGGCAGTTCGCCCGCGTCCTCCGCCATGTCCGCCCGACGTCTGCGCGCCTTCGCGCTGCTCGCCCTCGCAGCCGCTTCGCACGCGCTCATCGACGAAACGCTAGACGTTATATATCTGAGCAAAGAGATCGGCGAGAACGTACTCAGCTCGTGGGATATCATAGGAAAACCTTTCAATGCGACAGGCGGTGTGGATTTGCCGATCATTAAGCGGCGGGAGAAACAAATTTTGGCGCGGCTGGCTCAAGTATCGCGAGATATTGAAAGACTGGAGCTGAACTTGGAGCAGACGAGCGCCGTGGCTATGATTCTGGCTAAGAGCGGGGGAGACGCGAGACTCGAGTTGCGGCTCCATCAGATGTCGGACCTGCTGAGCAGGGTGTCTGCGGCCAACAGGCAGATGCGGGAGTACGTGAGGCTGCAACAGACTTTGGAGCGGAGCACGCTGGTGGACTTCGCCGAGTGGTGCGTGTCGCACGACGCGGGCGCGCTGCCGGGGCTGCTGGAGCGGGTGCACGCGCTGGTGGCCCCCCCGCACTACCACCTCCTAGGGCGGGGCATACTCCAGTTACTATTAAACGACCTAAAGGTTCGTGTGAAATCCATAAAATTCTTCTTACAGTTGCACAATTCTAATGGTAAACATGGCGTCCCAGTCGATTATCATTTCATTGTCCGGACGAGTGCGACAGTAAACAAGCGGCGATACATCCGATTTTTATCCTCCACATGCGTCATTATTTACCATTTAGAGTTCGATCGAACCATCGCGGCCACTTACATGAATAGTGTACATTATCTGGAAATGCACGAGACAAAAGGGACGCTATTAAGTTAAGGGATGAGTCGTAAAATAGAGTGGTTTGAAACCTTTTCACGATTTACTGAATGGCGGTCATAACGACGACGGCTAGTAAAACTTAAAATAGTTTCTAATTATATTTAAGTACAATTTACAAGGAGCTCGATGGTGCAGTGGTTAACGCGCTCGGTCTGCGATTGCTAAAGTCAAGCAACTTTCGCAAAAGCCGGTCATCGGATGGGTGACCAAAAATGTATCTTCTTGAGCTCCTCCGTGCTTTGGAAGGCACGTGAAGCCGTTGGTCCCGGCTGCATTAGCAGTCGTTAACAACCACCAACCCGCACTGGGCCCGCGTGGTGGGTTATGGCACGTTCTCCTTATCCATCCATAGGGAAGGCTCGTGCCCCAGCAGTGGGAACATAAAATGAACTGATGATGATGATGACAATTTACAAACAAACATTGTTCCTGCTCTACTAGCTACCCTCATGTCTGGATTCTGCTTATCTGCTTGACATCAGGTAGAGCAGAGTCATTCGACTAACTTATCATAATAATTAAAAAATAAATGCGGTCATGTATTTCACCGATTAGACGGATACGTTCGAAGCTATTGTTCCTCTTATTTACCACAAACGGACTATTCAGTCTGTGATTCAAGCTACTCACAATATATTGACGAGTAAGCTGTACTTTGTTTACAACGCACATTAGGTGAATCAACATTGCGTATTAATGATTCAATTATAATAATCTACCATTAGGTTTGTGATAAGGGCCTTTGTTTTAATGTTTCTAGTTTTAAGATGCTTCCAAATAATGATAGTTATTATAGTGTCATTCAAAATAATTGCATTTTTAAAATGTTACTCTATTTAATACCGCCGCTTATAAGAAATATCATGGCGACCAGGTTATATAACAGGCATATAGCTTCATTAAGACTGAAGCGCAACTGATAACTGAAAACGTGCAAGGAAACTGCACATTCCTCTGTGTATAGACATATAAATAAACTAGCTGTGCTCGCGACTTCGTCTGCGTGGAATAGTGACTTTCGGCAGCATTTTTAATTTTTTATGCTCTCGTTTTTGTTTTTGCAACATTTTTCACTGATGCTTCGCTCCTATTGGTCGCAGCGTGATGTTATATAGCCTAAAGCCTTCCTCGATATATGAACTATCCAACACAAATAGAATTTTTCAATTCAAACCAGTAGTTCCTGAGATTAGCGCGTTCAAACAAACAAACTCTTCAGCTTTATAATATTATACTAGCTGTGCTCGCGACTTCGTCCGCGTGGAATAGTGACTTTCGGCAGCATTTTTAATTTTTTAGGCTCTTTTCCCGTTTTTGCAACATTTTTCACTGATGCTTCGCTCCTATTGGTCGCAGCGTGATGTTATATAGCCTAAAGCCTTCCTCGATAAATGGACTATCCAACACAAAAAGAATTATTCAATTCGAACCAGTAGTTCCTGAGATTAGCGCGTTCAAACAAACAAACAAACAAACAAACAAACAAACTCTTCAGCTTTATAATATAAGTATAGATAATATAGATAAAAAATCTAAATCTCTAGTTCGAACCTTTCACTAAAATTCACCTTTACAATAAAACGGAGACGCTTTTGCTTGTACCAAAAAATCAAATAAAAACGTAGTCGCAAGATAAACAACAAATGATTTAAGACCTTCCTTTAAATACTTAAAACCTTTATCAGGGGTTATAGAGACATTAGCTCGTCATAGAAACTAATAACATACCCCAGGACGTCGCACGCATCTTAATAAATGGTGCAACAGATTTTATCCGCAACAAAAATGCAGTTGAAGCCACTAATTTACAAGAGCTTTATGTTTAACCTTGCTGTATTGCGAACAAATGGCAACGAGATGGGACCTTCTCAATATCGGAGGCAAGCTAAAAGTATAACAGTACGCTTTTAATGAAATGCGGCGTGATGACTTGACTGAGATGTATGAATCACGCGGGTCATCAACTCCCTGAGAGGACGCTCACAGGATGCCCTGCAGTCATATTGGATTGAGAGACATGTAAAGGTCTCTGCATACGTGACGAGATAATAACTCGGACGGAACGTGAACGGGACGGTGACGTGACTGCCTCGTTCAGAACGTGGTGTAAATGTATACGCACCGTGACAGTGGCACGGAGCTAACGTGCTAGTGTTGTGAACAAGGAAAGATGGGTTTTTCATTTCAAGAATTGACTTTAATTGCTCTAGATGATGAAGTAGCTACGAATGTGTTTCGTATGCCACAGGAATGTTTTGCTTTGCTGGAAAATAAACTAAGCCCTCATTTACTGTTATGAAAAGAGCTATTCTCTTATTATACGATATAACTTTTTGTGTCATACATGTTCATATTAATTTAATTGATACATGTATATTTTTTAAATTTTTAATTTATTCAAAAGGTCGTAGGTATATTTTGCGTACGATTTCGATTACTCGATCGTAGGTCGTATAAATACCATTTCAATCGTATGGTTGGCAACACTGCTTCTCTCTCCGAAACGAACGGAGTGTGCGTGCATACGTAGCGGAAACACGGACGGGACGGAGCACGCGCGGGGCGGGACGTGCTAAACATCGTCGGCGACGATATTTTTCCCGCCCCATGAGTGCCACGTTCACGTCCCGTCCGTGTCTCCGTGACATATGCTCTTTCATATACATTTTGTATGAAACGATATTTCCAAAACTTCATGTCCCGTCCCTTCCGTATAAAAACACGTCACGTATGCAGCGACCTTAAGTATAGTCGACAATGAAATTGCTTTACCACCTAAGAAGTGAATTTTGTTTGCATACAATAAAACAAGTTCTATTTTTGTTTAAAAGTCCAAGTGTCAGATACGTTGTCATTATTACCAATGAGCCTTAGCGAAATTTTATTATAATGGAAGTTTTTGTCAAAAGTGATAAAGCAATTTCATGGTCGACTACACATTTCATTTTGGCAAAATCACTTTGACCTGTGTTTACATGTAATAAAAAAATTTAAGATGTCAAAGTGTATTAGTTTCAACCGCCTCTGTGGCCTAGTGATTAGACCAACGGTAAAAAAAAAACCAGGGGTACCGGGTTCGATTCCTGCCAGTAATCCATAATTGGAATCGGTGTTGTTGGTGGTGGGGTTTGTTTTATGTCCGCCTGGCTAGCTTTCATCATCTTCATCCATCCATCCGATGCAGTGTGTAGAGGGAACAAATATACAGACATACACACAAACTTTCGCATTTATAATATTAGTGTGATGAACTATTACTATCGGACGAGATAAAAGTCCAGTGCTTACCCATAGTGAAATATAAAAAACGGTTTAAAAAGGAGCAGTTATAAACTCGTCAAAAGAGTTTGCTTAGTGACAAACAGTGGACGCTTGTGGTCGTGGAGAGATGCATGGCGGTTGTACAGAGAATTAATCAAATGCTAAGCGAATCACAACGACGCTATCCTATTATAGTTTAACTAACACGCAAGTTATAAACATAAATTGGATCAACATTTAGAAATTGCTATGATACCTACATATTAAAATACTATTATATTGTGAACACAGACCCTATTGGAGTTTTAGGATAAAACATATTAGAAAGAGAGAAAGAAAATATAATTAATTTCTTTAGTGTCACGAATTATATTATAAAATTTGACGCGAGTAAATTCGTTCACATTTCCATGTGTAGTGTTCGCGTAAAGTTTTGAAAACAATACAATATTTTTTTCATTATCACATTAATTAATTAACTTTTAATTTAAGTGCATATACCTATATCACATGTAACATAAAGTTTCTCTCTTCCATACCTTGTACAGACATTATTTAGCTATAATAGATTAAACTATAATAATAGTTTAACAACACGTACTATTATAATACCTTTCTAAGATATCTCAAAAGAACTTAAAAATTTACCTTTACACATGGGGAGATCGGAGCAGACCATAATGCTTGCCCAAAATGGTTGGCATGCTAACAACTACTACTCACAAACAAACGAGACCTGTGTTACGTGTGTTTTACAATAAAAAAGAACACATGGATTTGCGATTGTTCATTCATAATGCCATAATTAACTGGTCGGTTCGCGAATTCTTAGAACTCGTTTCAGCGCTGAGATCATTCGCATTGATGATTCACCAAGATAAACAGAACCTGCTAGCGCCGCGCCGTCACAAAGAATGGCTTTAGCAACATAAAAAAGTTGCGTCCCCATATTAACTTTTAAATGAGGCTTTAGTCAGTTCAATCTAACAAGCTGTTACGAACTCTTTCGTATACAACGAGTTTTTACTTAATATTCTTTTTTCGCTGATGTTCTAAGTGGTAGCTAAAATAAATATTTATTCACACTTTTCATCCAATGTACAACACAAGTAACACAAGTTTTACCACTAAATATGAAGTATTAATAAAAACCAAATTAAGTTCAAATAATGGTAAATTTAACAAACAGTGTAGAAGTTGTAAGCAACATCTTACAATGAAAATGGCTGTAACAAAAGAACCAAGTATACTAAGTAAGTATATAAGCAGTATGTGCTTATAATATTCTAAATATCGGTTTAACGAGCACTGAGAAGGCGTTGATAAGGCTACAAAGAATTGGACACGTACTTGCAATTGAGATGCCATAATGAGCAACCTCAACGATCTTAGAATGAAATCTGTACCTACAATTACTGAATAAGTATATACAAGTTAGTATTTAATCAAGTGCGGATATTTTACGTACACGGCATTAACGTGTACATTAGGAATTGAGACCAAGAATAAGTATAATTTATATTTAAAGAGAGAGAGAGAGAGAGAGAAATTGACGGTTGAAAAGTTATTTACCGAAATACAGAAAACATTATGCTGTGTCAGCTGACTACACTACCGCTGATGTTTGTTTTGATACCATTTATGTGTATATAAATGGACTTTCGCAATTAATTAACTTATGTGCGTGTGTTTTTATAACCATTTACTGTTGATATCTTTTTTTTTCATACTTTTAAAACTAATATTTAACTTGTATATGTTATTTGATGAGTTTGAGGCGGGTCTATTAATAACCGCACTTGATTAAATTATACTTTTAAAAAATTTTGATTATGTAGGTAGGTATTTTAATTAGAGTGAAACAGCTGATTTATTTTCGCAATAATAAAAATATAGCATATATATGCATAGGTTATTTTGTACACTTTTCGGAATCAAATAGAAGAATTAACTGTCGGCGTTGTGACGACGCGACGTATTTGTTATTTACAAGAATAACGTCCCGTTTCCTAAAAGGAAGGACAAAAAGGAGTAACGTTTTAACTATTTACCGTTCGGCAGGCGAGCGTATATTCTACGAGACCGTAGACAGCCCGTCTGCACAATAGTAGCTTTTTTTTAACAAATCCCGAAGGCTTAGTGCGCAGGGGCGTGCGCTCGAAATGCACCTAGTAGACGTAGATACGGCGGCCCTTCTATCGATATCTTTTTTACCCAATCATTTTAATTTGCGTAAGTGGTGGGAATCTTTGTTTATAGTGGACTTTGACTAATGCGGACGATGAAGGACTGACGCAAGTAGATCCAGTAGAATGTTAATTACAAGACATAGCCACTCGAGACTCACATGCAACTCTAGATGAAGATTAATTAACAACGTCTTCTTCTGAAAGATAATATTGGTATGGCCTATATTAATTGTAGTTGCGAAAATGGAAAATATTCATATATTGCTATATATATTTTAAAATCCTATGCTAGCAAATAATTTTAGTGACACTGCAAATTTTGCTTAGAAAAAAACAATATTTGTATTACTTTATGTTAAACGTAATATTTCACTAAACTTTTGCTCAAAAATATCAAATGTGCTCAGTACAAGGAGTAAGGTCAAGTGATACCAGTTTTCCATTCTTTTGTAAACAGTTCAGAGAATTGAACAAAAGATACTTTAAAAAAACATTACTCGACACACGTTGAGAACAGCAGAAGCCGACGTCAGCTGACGCGACACCCGAGAGTAATGAGCGAATAATAACAATATACAATTACAAACACACCAATACGGCGAAACGATCCAATGTGTGACTTACAACGACGAGATAAGAGCTACGACGCGCGAAAAAAGCATATTGCATCGAGTTAACTGTATTAACATGCGGGTGTCGGTAGTGTTGAGTTATTTAATAAGCGAAAACAATCGATGTCGATACGAATTGAACGAATAGAACATGAACATAGAAAGTAAATAGTACTTAAGCTATACTGACTTATGTAGCATCAATGACAGACAAACATAGAGTGGTGATTACAAGCGTGAAGCGCATAATCGACAATCTACCATAACATTTATATTTCCTTGCGGAAACACTGGCGCGTAAAACAATGTATTTTGGTTGACACGAGGTCGAATGAAACAATAATATACGCGAATTCAGTTAATGCACTTCCAGTCAGTCGCTGGACGGTACGGCGGTTGTCGATATAAATTGCAACGGTGCGTCACTAACGTGACCCCACTAGCACGTAGCGGTCCCCTCGCGCCGTCCCTCGGCAGTGTGGCTCGCGTCGCGCACCGAAGCGTTTCACTTTCCAGTCGCGTCACCATGAGGCTCGCAGCGCTTTGTGCGCTGTTCGCGCTCGCGTTGTCGCAAGAAATGTCACCGGTGGATCACGTTCGGAACAAATTCTTTTCTCTAGAAGAGGAGCTATGGAGGAACGTCACGGACCCGCTGTGGCGGGAGTCCGGCCTCGGCGGGGACGTTGAGCTAACAAAGGCTTTCGTCGTGTTGGACAACCAGATCGAGACGATACCTAGACCGCCGCGGCCACCGCTGCGTTCCTGGCTGTGGCTGAAGGCCGTGGAGCGGCTGCAGATTATCGATGGGCTGTACAAGAGCTTCGTGCAGTTCGTACGGCGACAGTCGGTGCCCGGGGCGGTGCCGGCGCCCGTCAAGGAATGGCTCGACTTGGCCGAAAGTGTCCTTATGGACCCCAAGACCTCGGCCGCGCAGGCTGTCAGGAAATTGCACGAATTGCTACAGCACGGGGACATGTTCCGCTCCATATTGCAGGTACGCAAACACAGGATGTAAACAATTCATTTTGCGTAGGAGATGAGTGATCCCGCACATTTTATTAATGAAACTTGTGGCCGCGACGAGTATCGATTGGCAATATCGCCGAACGGGAGCGTGGCGAGCAGTGTTTGGCAACAGACGAGTCACTGACCCGCTGTTTAGGCAAAGACTATCGTCGTATATGGAACGTTTGCAATAATATAAATACGCGACGGCGACCGTTAATGTTTACAATTAGCAGAAAACAGTTATAATTAATTACCTTAGTGCCCAATATAAGCCTGAGACCGTTAACTCAATTTTTTTTTTCAATTGAATGTATATGTAGGTAGATGTAGGGATTACAAATTCCATTCGGTTTGGTCTGCGTACCGCATAATAATGTGTGGCATTAATACAGACTCTTTATTTTAAAGCCACAAAGTGAGTGTATTTCTGTAGTTTATGCAAATATATACCACCACCTGTACAACAAACTTTCAAAACATCTACATGCAAGTTCTTATTATAATATAAATAAAATCGGTAAAAAAGGATTTTATAAAAGTCGATTTATAATGACCTACAAAATATAGTAGTATGTATTGCATTTATTTAATATTATTGGTACTTCGGTCACAGAATACATAATAATAGTACAAGCCTCGGTGTGCATTGCAGTCATTGCAGTCATTTCGACTATATGTCCCGGCCTTGTTGCAAGGGTAACCAACTTAACAGAGCGTAAAAACAACGATGCGATGACACGAATGACGTCATGCTAACTTTCTTCGCGGCAACCAATGAAGAAATTATTATGTGCAATAAGCATTTTTCTAGACCAACACCAACATACACAGAACTATGTGTTGTTTCCTGGATGTGACACCTGCGCTCGACAGTGTGACATTGATTCACAACAAAATACAAATAATTATAGACTGATGCCTATTGAGCTATTGTATTGTCTATGTTTATGGCATGTGGAATTTGGCATGAATAATGGCAATATAAAGTTAAAACTCTCTAGCTGTTTTAGAATAGAACATACTGAAAAAGGGCGGATTGATAAAGTCATTACTCATTCTCCAGTATACTCCATTTACGTAATTTATAAATAAATGTGTTGTATGTAGGAGTTGATGTACCTAACAAAACAGGTTAAGAACTTCGGTAACGCAATCAAAATTGATTTTAGAACTTTGGTATTTGCAATTTGGACAACAACATGTAAAAGTGTAGAAACATATATTTTTTAATATCAAAAAGCGATACACGCGTTTTTTAAGTTTATTATATGCTAGATTTTATAACTTCTACTGCTAATACTGTAAATGCATAAATGTATATTAATTATTACATTATTATTATTTTATTATTATTATTTTTATTTATTATTACGTCTTTTGGCTGAGATGATGATGATGATGATGATGATGATGATGTGTTAATTGTTTGTTTTTATTTTCTACTGGTTATTCCCTTTGGGCGTCGATCCCGCAGGACCGTAATTTCTAATTATATCGATAAATTTGTGAATCTTAAAAAACGTTAAAAATTATTAAAACATTAACAGAACAACGAGCGATCATGACCGTTTAGTAAGTTTGAAAAACGAATTGTCAATTCCAGGAGGAGCACCCAGATCTGTGTGCACTGCAGCTGTCGCCACACCAGCTGGTGTACGACACGTACAACACCATATCCCTCACTGAGATCAAGGGCTACGCCATGATGCAGTTCTCCTGGATGCTGCTCAGGATATACGGGAAAGGTAAGCATTGATACACGAATAAGTTTGCCTCCTTCTAATATAAAAAAAAAAGTTTGTACGGTACGTATTTGAAAAAAGTTATTACAACCAAAATAAGGGCATTCAAAACCAGTGCAATTGTTATTTTGATTGTCATTTAGAAATTGTTTTATAAAGTTTACGCGAACACTACACATTAAAATAAAAAACGTTTAATAAAAGCTGATGTTTTTTAATTGCCCTTAAGAAGTTAAAGGGTTAGCTTCAATAGCTTAAAAAAATACGATAATAAAATCAGGACGCGCGAAACATTATAATAAACTATGTGACACAACAATTCGTAAAACTAGTTCTTACTGTTTTTGATCATACCGTGTTGACACAAACAGAGCAACACCGAAGAAAAAAATAACTGTAAACATGTAACCATTACTTGTTCATGTTAAACAATATAAACATCTTTAGCACAGATATCGCAATCTAGCTGAACAAACATTATGGCCAATAACGAGCATTCTCGCGAGAGCGCCTGTGAATCATTCATTTGCCAGCAATCGGGTCACGTCTCACGGAAATGTGCTGTAAACACAATATGTCACAATAATGTTTTTGTTGGCGACTCATTAAATGGATAACAATTTCATGTTTATAAACACAACAGTGTTTGGACAAATTAATTTACGAACTGAACCCGCCGTGACCTTCTGTGGGACGCTTTTTGTCCCGGAAATCAGTGATAATATGATAGAAGTATCTATCTCGTACCAACTACCCTCGGGTTAGGCAGTTGGCCCGAGTTTGTAACGCATTATTAAAATTTCTTAATAGGTACCTATGCATTGCGTATTTCGCGTCGCGTCGCGATTTTTTTATTAAATGATATAAAAATATATGCATATTGTTTTCTAAAGTTTACGCGAACACTACACATTGAAATGAAACAACTTTTACGGATCTACTCGCGTTTATTTTACACATTACTTATTTAATGTTTATCCTGACGTTTCGAACCCTTTGCAGGGTCCGTGGTCACAGGGAAACTGAGGTGTTGGTCATCTCATAATTAGTTGGTAGCTTGTATACTCTCATTTAAATTTAATCAAGTGCGTTCCGTTTTACGCAGAAAGAGCTTACAGTATCTTTTGGTCTGGCAGTATGGTGTCGGGGCTGGGATTTAATATTTTGTATGATGGGATCCCAGGCTGGTGGTAGATTCCAACCATCTTCTCTATTAAAATTAGGATGTTTTTTAATTTCAATAGCCTCGCGTATCATCCTAGGGATGAATCGTTGTTCTTTAACGAGTATTTGTGGTTTATCAAATCTGATGTAATGGTTGGGCCCCTCTAGGGAATGTTCGCATACTGCAGACTTATTTTCGCGCCTATGCTTGACGGATAAACATTAAATAAGTAATGTGTAAAATAAACGCGAGTAGATCCGTAAAAGTTGTTGCATTTCAAAATATATGCAGTTTTTTTTCTAACCATTTTATACGTGGTGTGTTGTGTCCCGCGTAATATGCCCAAGTCCCGGATGTCGAGCTGGGTAATCCCGGGAATGCCTTTTTTGTAGTTGGCAAGCCTACTCATGATGCATGATGATTAAATAGATTGATGAGATTTGTAATACCTGCAAAAGGTCACTAAGTTGTAAAGCTACCAAAATTTACATTCAACCTGTATCATACACTTAGTTATGCAAATAAATATTTTGATTTGATTTGAGGAAATATTGAACCCTTTACAGTTATTATTCTGCAGCCTTGAACTGTGATAGAGCGTGGAATACGCGCAATAACACGCCGTATCGAGTCGGTCATTAACTAACAACGTGTATCTACTAGAAATCTATCCTAGAATTCATTGCTAATTCAACGAATACATCTTCAGTTTAGATGCGAAGAATCAGTTCCTTCAAATCAGAATACGCATAAAAGATTAAAATAATCAAAGCTATTGCAACCTGACCTTGGCTTCAGGTACCAATCGGCCTTGAGAAAAACTAGTATTAATCTTGCATCCAATATAACTAGCGACATTACATAAACCGTTTCCGAACGAAACAATGGTTGGAAAGAGAGAGCTTGTGACACTCAATTGTTGACGTGTTCTTTGTAATTATTTTCTAGGAAACTTTACTGAAGAAGCCAGTCTGACTAGACAGCGGTATGGCGAGCGGACGGTCCAGACGGCCGCGGCAGCACGGGCAGCCCTGTCGGTGGCCAAGCGCGACCTGTACCGCTGCGACCCGCCGCAACACAACGAAGGTACATGAGAAAACTAACGCGCATGGGCAAACGTAGGACGCCCTCACACTACCGACCTAGACCGCGCAGGAGAGCTGGCAAGAGCTATCCAGCTCTACTCTGTGATCGAACTAATATAGGCTGATGATAATGATGTCAAAACTATGTAACGGTCTCAACCAGTACACAATTAATAGTTATAAATAAAATTAATGAATTAAAGCCGGCCATAAGTGTGGAAATATCTCTTCGGCTTCCATCAATGGCCTTATTATTACTTAACATCAGGTGAGATCAAGGCACTGTGCTTACCCGTAAATATTAAAAAAAAAAAAAAAGATAAAAATTGGCTAAGAATTTTTCATTCTACAACAGCAATTTGGACAGGTTTAGTTACAAACAGACACGATTTTACTCATCATTACTCGTATAAATAATGTATTAACAAGTATTACTTAACTACCAACCATATAAGAACAAGTACATCTAATCGTTGGTTTAATCGTGTTCTGCTATACTTGTAATTGGATTAAAAATATTTGATTTGCCTTTTTTTTTTTAATTATTTGATTTGCCTTTTTACTTGGTAGCACAAACAAGTATAATGTTCTGTGTCAGAAAACTCCAGCTCCTGCTTCGAATGAGCAACAGAGCAATTTCCCCTCAGGAGAGACGTACGCGGAGGTGACCCGCCTCCTGCAAGGCTACATCGAGAACGAGGTGGACATGAACACAGACAACACGTGTCGCGACAACTGCGCCTACTACACCGTCGCGAAGAGCCACGGTTGCTTCAAGGACCAGTTCTGCGGGAAGCAGCCGCAGTGCAAGGGCCGCATTCACGACTGCAAGTACATCGACTCGGACATGTGGGTGTGCCCAGCGGTGAGTACACAACCTGTTTACACGCCTTCATCGGCAATCTTGGTACAAAATGGATAAGTAAACATCAGTAGGCGTTCAAGGTTGTGCTTACAGTATCAGGATAATAGCAATTGTGAAAAGTTAACTAATAACTTTAATCTTTGGACTGACATAGATAGGAATATCTAGATTCTGAGGCTTCACAAATAGTTAAACATTTTTCATAATAATAATGCTAATATTTTTTATGTAAAACTATTACACTACTATGTAAATGAAATCACTATACGTTGTTCAATTTGCTACACACTCGTTTATACAGCAAAACATAATGTGATCGTGATCGCAACGAAAATAAAAACATTTGCGCAACATTTAATATGGTACAAACAACTGATTGCAGAGCCGTAACAGTAATCGCCGGTACGAATGGATCGAGTACGAGAACGGACGGAGCTTCGGTAAAGTCGGCAGCTGCACACGCGGCACAACCAAGGTGAGAACGATTTTATATAACCAGTAGGTGCAAACAACCTACAGTAGACCGTATTGGCAAACATTCGATCAAATGTTGGTATGAAAATACCGTTAAGCTTATCTGTACTGTAATATTTATTTTATGTTATCTGCTTGACCCGAGAATCTTGGTGGCCAAGTTTTTTATACTACCGGTTGTTATCATCATACACTGGACTAATTGTTACAGTTGATCCTACTAGCGGACCTTTATGCATCGCTGTGATTATTGTAACGGCGGCAGTTTTGACAAACGCGAGTTTCCACAGGTAGATTCTTGGTGGCGGTGGCTGTTCTGGCACTGTTCCTATTGCATGTGCCTGTGCGACGATGCCAGCGAGGACTCCGACCGCTATTTTAGCCTTTGGCATTCAACCTCCGACGTCAAAAATAACAAGTTAGTCCCTATTTGTTTAGGGACACCCGCACACTCTACTTTCAACTTTCCTAAAAGATATTTAGGGTTCAACTTCCCATGCAGTTAAAATTCAAGTACTAATAACGTATTTTCCTTCTAAGGTCGACTCCTGGTGGAGGTGGAACCTCCTCCACTGCTCATATTGTTTTTGTCTGTGCGAAGACGATGCCAAGGTGGCAGACCGCTTCTTCAGCATGAGGGAAGCATTAGCAGACGTAGAGAAGAACAAGTCAGTACCGGCAAAGGAGTTCTAAGGGCTTGTAGAATAAGGGTGTTTAGTCGCACAGCTTTTTGTTTTCATGGGATTTTACTTCACACATTTGGGTGTAAATAAAATTTGAAAATGAACTAACAGCATGGGTGTGCAGGTGTCCATTTTCAAGTGTAATTATTTGAGGATACTAGTATCTCTGGACAATTAAAATATCATCATCTGATTGCCTTTCAGAGTGGTGACTGGCCTGCGATTAGTGAAGCTCGATAGAGTATTCCACCTCCAGATCAGCGAGGGGACTCTGGGCGAACGTGGGGCGGTGACCCCCGGAGACTGGGTGCCGCTGCAGAAGTTTGACCCCGACGATGCGGGGATGAAAGACGGCATAGACTACCACAAGTTGACCTACGAACAGAGGGCCATTGACTTGGACGAGTTGGACTCCCCGTCTGGACGAGTATTAACAGGAGTTAGGTATGACTATTCCCCAAGAACCGACGTATTTTTCTACATTGATATCTGGCTGACAAAAGTCAAGCATTGAAGGAGTATCATGGAACATTACAGGTTTAGTATGCTGGGGGCCCACTTGCACTTCGAGATCCGCTCGACTCCGTTTAACTACGCGACGGGGCGGCTGGCGCACGAGCGGAGCCAATGGGTCAGCAACGACAACACGGATGGCGCTGAGCAACCGCGGTAAATATCACCTCACACCACTAGCCAACACTAGCTCATGATGAAAGAGGCACTTTATTCAAAGCAAAGCTGCTTATCAACTTCCTGGTTGACGCAACGTCCATATAAGGAATGTGGCGCGGCAAACGACATAAATGTCGGGTTACTTAGTTAAACGTTTACGTAAATTGCAACTCTTTATTTTATTTATTAGTCAGTATCTTTACTGTGGACTTTACAGTAAACATATGATAACAAGTAAAACAAGCTAGTTTTGTATTCAACAGCTTTCATATTAGAAAACATTATACATAGTTAACACTACTTCAAGTCCTTTTACTTTATAGAAGGTAATTATTGCGCAGATTTCACTAACAATTATGTAATGTTCTCAGACGGAAGCTCGAGCTGTATAGGCCAGACATCCCGACACGCAGCCACACGCCGCTGCCCGTGGACTCGACCCACGACCAATTCGTAGAGTTCACGCACTCCGACTTCGAGGCGGACGCGGCGCAGAGCACCGTGCCCTTCGTCGACATACAACCAGTGTCACCCATGAAAGGTATATACGTTAGAGGTATAGAAAAAACTTTTAGCGGGTGTGAAGTTAGCTGCGAGAGCCACGCGGTATAGCGCACACCTATCTGCGACTGGCATTGCGCCTAATTTTACGATCGCCAAGAAGTTTACATCGCATTTTATCACACACCCATGGCCCAACTCTGCCTTTCGATTATGCAAGAACAATATATACGCAAGGACTGTAACGGAATCAGCTAGTTCTTGACAATGATGTTGATGTTATACGCATACTCTTTAAAAATATTATTTGAATATATTAAAATATATATTGCTCCGTAAAAGGTGCTTGCTTGGTACCCAGAGTCTGACTGGAAGGAGACCGCTTATATTTATTTCTACTAGCATGTTTGGCATTGTTGCGTTCGGGTTTGAAGGGTAAGCTCTAGCAAAATCACGTGGCAAAGAAGCATTATAAAAAACTGTTGCTTTGTCATGGTCGCGCGCGTGATACCCCTGACTGCGCAAGCGTACATCCTACGATATCTTTATATCAACAAAGCCCTATGCTCATTTAACGACTTAGTAACATAAAAAGGTCTGATATCATAATATTTCTCACAGGCGCTGGTCTGATAAGCGGCGCGGGCATCATCCACCGCGGCATGCGAGGCTCCGGCGGCTTCGTGGCGGTCAAGCTGTTCACGTACGACTACTCGGCCCACATCAAGGCGGAGCCGCCGACCAGCGAGTTCGACGATGACGCGGAGACGACGGAGTTCGTGCCAATTATCAATTAGCTTTAGCATTAACGGCGGCCGATATCACCGCTCCACTTGCAAGTGCGTGTTTTTTCTCACTATAATAAAACCCTTAGCCAGCCAGTGATCACACCATTATCACTAGCTCTTTTTATATCTCCCTTCTGAAGCACGAGCCTTAGCTATGGATGATAACACCATAGGGAGAACTTGTGAAAAGTGATCACATAAAATTGTATCTTATTTCAATGTCGATAAGATTGAAAAACAAATGAAAACGCAAGCCTAAGGGTTGAATCGAGTGTAGTAAATCTCAATTTGTATAGAATTGTAGCAGCGCTGCCTATTTAAAAAATTTTAAGTGCTTCGATACAATACAAATTCTAGTTAACGCTCACTCGATCGAATGGTGAATAATACTCGCACTGGACAATCCGATAAATAAATGTAATATAGTTTAATCAGATCTCTTTCATATTTCTTTTCTAATGCAAAGTGAAATTTCAATTGACTGTCTATCTGTCAGTTATGTGAAAGTTGTGAAACTAGGTCTTATACTCATATTTTGTAATAACGTAGCGTAGTATAAGTTTTTTGATAATTAAATTTATAAAAAGTAGGGTGAATGTCACATTTTTTAGTGTAGGGTAACAAGACTGTAATATTCATTAGTTTTGTTAATATTATGAATAAAAGCATTTGCCATAACTAAATGTTTTCTATTTTTATAACTCGAAATAATAAAAAAAAATTTTTCATATGATATACTTTTCGAAAGCCACCTCTCAGTTTATTATAGTATTAATTTATGGCTATGGCAGAATAACAGGGTTTGTGGGTCTCCTGCAAACACTGAGCCATAGACCTTTTTGTCTATGTTTTATTTTTTTGGCAAATAAATAAATACTTACTTACTTACTTACTTACTCTTTTTCTACACAAATGACGCCCGCATCCGCACCCGCAAGAATTGCATGGTACTTCAATGATTACGTAAGTATGAAATTGAACTTAGGCCGCCAATAGCATCCTGAGCATTATCGCCAGCAGGCTTGACTGCCGATACGTAAATCGTTGCTACGCCATATCGTCTGCTATAATAGCAATAATATTAAAAATTATATAACTAACATAGAATAAGTCTATCTAGGTCGCTTGATTAATGAATATTACTTTATTCCAGGGTTTCTTAAAGTGGGGTCCACGGACCCCTTAGGGGTGACCCCTGATACCATCCATGCTCTCATTATATTAGTAGTAATTCTAATAAAATTACTAATAAAAGTGGTTTTTTAATATAAATATGGCTTGTTTTCTTTTCCTTGTATTTTGACAAGGGTCCGCGTGATTGTTTAAATTGTGAAAGTGGTCCCGTGACTGCAAAAAGTTTAAGAAACCCTTCTCTATTCTTTTAGGCTCCTTGCCTGGGATCTGTTCTTACAAGTAACGTTGCGGTAGATAAGATAAGTATTGTAGTTAACACAAGAGAATGTTAAGCAAAATCAGCTGTAAATTTATCGTTCTTAAATATATCTTTTCTGCTGCCATCTTTTAGTAAAGTAGACAGGCAGTTTAAAGGTGTTCCAGTGGTATAACTTCTTCTCCTTTCTTCAAGATACACGCTTTTTTAACGTTCATTATCATTTCATATATCCCACAAACAAAGTTGCGTCCTCCTATTGACTAATTATCATATAATCTTGCGTCCGCCACGGACGCAATTTTGCAATTTTTTGGACGGACGCAAATTTATTCCTGAATGAAAAAATGGGAATAAATAAAAAATTTTGGTGAACGCAATTTTGTTCCACATGTGAAAGTTTAGCACAAGTTTAATAAACGTGCGTCCGCCGTTTATATGATAATTTAGTCAAATAGGAGGACGCAACTTTGTTTGTTGTAGGATATATATATATATCCCACAAACAAGTGGATATGTAGATAGAATTCTATCTGCAAATGAGGACGTACACGCCCATCGAAAAGTTAGGAATGAATGAATCTTCCTAACTTCCCTTATCCAGCATATTTTTTGACTGGTCGCCTAAGGGCCTCTTTAGGCAACCATTAGACACGGACCCCATTAGACACAGGCACGGAAAGTAACACGACATGGACCACTATGCCCACTACAACGTATCAACAGCGTATTATACCCGTTGTCGACGGTCCGTGCATGGTACGCGACGGTGTTAGCCGGTGAAGGAACGGTCTAGTGGGCATAGTCTCATACTTTTCAATATAAAGAATATTTTTTCCTTGACACGTTCCTAGCACGGTCACCTTAAGGTTGCAAACTCGCTACAGCCAGCGCAGCGGAGGGTGCAGTAGTGCTGAGTAAGACTTTTACTCATGATGACGCCTCTCAATTGGGTAGTAGACCGTTTAGTAAATAGAAAAACATTTTAGCAACTGTCAAAACGATTTTCTGAATAGAAATTAGAAAACTATGACGTCACTATTGTGTTCCGTCAATTGAGTGTTTATTAAAAACTTTTTAGGTTACTAAATTTATAATTAGGTCAAAAGAAAAAAAAGGTTAATGTTTGAAATAACTGTCACGTGATGTCATATACGTTTAATGTTCTGGAATTTATTATTGTTGTTGGCAACTTCCTTATTGTTATTTTTATTTATTGAAGTTGTAGCGCTGTATCAATTTGCTAAATAACTAACTACTCCTTTAGCTAATTGTTCGTGTTAGGTCCATAGGAGGCACTGCTAGCATGCTATACATTTTCTCGGTATTAATATTCATAGTCAGTACTCAGAGCATCGACCGCATAGCTTTGTCTAGCGGCGCGTCTGTAAAGTCCGGTGACGCTCAAAGGCCGTCTGAGGCAATGTGCAAACTCTCCAAGAAAAGGCGCCAGGCATGGTCCAATATTTTGACGTTGTATTCCCCTACAGAAAAGAAATGCCCTTGCTGAATTGGTTGTCGGTTCTTCTCGGTACAAGGTCTTTCGCCTTATGTAAGCTTGAGACTGCGATTGCTGACGTTAAGAGACTTTCGCAAGGGCTGGTCATCGGATGGGTGATCAAAAATTTATTATCTTGAGCTCCTCCGTGCTTTGGAAGGCACGTAAAGCCGTTGGTCCCGGCTGCATTAGCAGTCGTTACCAACCACCGCACCGCACTGGGCCTGCGTGGTGGTTTCTGGCCCGTTCTCTCTATCTATCCATATCGAAGGCTCGGGCCGTGCCCCAGCAGTGGGGACATTAAGTTAAAAAAAACCTCAATACTCTAGTTTGCCGGAATCACGAGAAATAAACTTATGAAGTTCATCAAATTATAGGCACTAGTGGTCGCCCAGTGGTCGATATTCGACCATAATTTTATTAAGGCTGCACGGATTGTATCCTAAGCAATGAAAAATTAAAAAGATAGAATTTGTGTTTGGATTGGCAGATTTCGGCCGCTCCTCTTCCATTTTTGAAAAGAGTATTTATGCGTGTGTGTCAAATACATGGTAGTGTGTGTAATGTTTTATTGATTTAATGTATTTTTTATGCATAATTTAAAAAAATATTAACATTCTGTGCTCCTTCTCTATATAAACTATAAGTGTGCGAAATTTCATACTCCTCCGTCTGCGCAATTTTTGTAAAAAGGGTACAAAGTTTTTGCTTAACATATTAAATAGATTTTTACATCGAAAACAACGTTTTTCGATTTTACTTACATTCTTTTGCAATTCCAGTGTCAAAACATTACATATTAAGTAGTTTCGTGGAAATCAAGTTTAAATAAAATAGTTAAACGAAGCAACGTCGTACGATATGGTTATGGGCACAAATATTCGGTCATGCTTGTTAATGGCTATCACCATACTTAAGCGTTATGTAAGTACATATATCTATGCAATTGTAATTATTCCTTATTATTTTATAATTGACAACGAGCTCGATGGCGCAGTGGGCTAGTACGTCACAGGTTGGGTGACCAGAAATCTCGCCCGCTGTATTTGCGGTCGTTACCACCCCCCAATACACATTGCGCAATACGCAAAGCACTGCACACTTCTAAGGTTTGTAGCGCACTATACTAGTAGTCTTGACCCCAAAAAACAGTTAGATCGACCACACTATCAAAATTCTTTAAACGAACTACAACGTCTACGGAATTTAAAGGATATGGCCAATTTTTCTATGGACGTGATGTAGATAATAATGTTCATTTAGGTACTGCAATGATTTATGGTGTTTTGTTTTCGGGAATAATAGCTGATTTTATTACCATGTTAAAAAAAAACTCAAAGAACTTGTCAGTCAAAAGTACTAGACGTCAAGAGTTTCGTTTTTACGCCAATTGGTGTATGCGCTATGACTTTGCTATTCAAAAGAGTAAGGCGTTTTAATAAAATTATATCATGTAAGTTTTGAAATGCTTGGTTATTTAATTTACAAAACTAAAAACATTGAAAGAACCAAATTATTAAAATAAAACAAAAAACCAGACTGTTAAAAAAACTATATAAAAAATAGCCAATCATGAACCAAGCGGCCGTGTCTAGCTCAATTAAATCCGCACGCTCTCTGGTGGTTGTCCTCGCCCGCGACAACTATCAATATTCAATGTATTTAGAAATATTTCACGTTGCATTCAACATTGCTCAAATTGAATTCTGGGATCGTAGAGCTTGTTTTTATCTTTCAGCTTTTTCTCTTTGCAGTTATTTTTTAGATACATAGTTGTTTTAGCAGTTGGGTTTTTATATGCTTATCATGTCAAGGACATGATTACCAAAAACTTTGATGATATGATGTTTTTCGTACTAAACAGTATTGCTACAATAATAAAATAAAAAGATTCCATGAGTGCAGTTGATGTAAGTACCGTGCACTTACGGCTTAGCAATCATTTTATTAAAAAAGGTTTCATGAGGCTAATGGAACTTTTTTAGAGCCTTTTAGATAATTCGTTAAAGAGATGAAACTTTTTATGCAGGTAAAAAAGTTCCTTATTTATGGCGTCAATACGGTCGAATTTCAAAGATATGGTCACATGGAACCCTTTTATGTTAAAACTTCCATTTTATAAAAAAATATAGATGGAACCATAATATTCCAAACGGTCGATAGGTAAAGACCCAATATACAACGTGTTATTTAAACTACGCAAAACCTCTTAGGTGGTGACTCAGTCCATGAAACTGAACAACTTTTGTTCTACGACTTATGGAAAAATGCGAAAACAATTTATCTTTCCATAGATAGACCAAAACTGACAGAGTGAATTCGTTCGAAGAGACGATTTTTTTTGCGATTTTCAAAAAGTCGTAAAACAAAAGTTGTTCAGTTCCATGGACTGAGTCACCACCTAAGAGGTTTTGCGTAATTGAAATAACACGTTGTATAAGCGTTCTGTGGGTGTACCTGCACGCGCAGCGGGTGCACGGCGAGCAGCGCCAGCAGGTCGGGCGGCGGCAGCACGTCCGCCGCGCGCACGCCCATGCAGCGCACCGCCGCGCACAGGAACGCCGCCAGGTACCGGTGCAGCGGGAAGTGGAACGACGCGTGCATCACCTCCGTCTGCGCGACGCACGGAAAACGACGGGTTAGGCATAGCAGGTGTTAAACACTTGTTAGCTAATCTATACTATAAAGCTGAACAGTTTGTTTGTTTGGTCGAACTACCGGTTCGAATTGCAAAAATATTTGTGTCGAATAGTCCATTTATTGAGGAAGGCTAATAGGGTATATTACATCACGCTATGACTAATAGAACGCGGGCGAAACCGCAGGGCACAGCTAGTTTAATATAATTTTGTACTGACCCGGCGCGGGTGCGGCGCGGCGTGCACGGCGTCCAGCCACTCGTGCAGGTAGGTGAGCGCGGCGGTGGCGGCGGTGGTGGTGGTGGTGGTGGTGGTGGGGGGTGGTGGGGGTGTACTGACCCGGCGCGGGTGCGGCGCGGCGTGCACGGCGTCCAGCCACTCGTGCAGGTAGGTGAGCGCGGCGGTGGCGGCGGTGGTGGTGGTGGTGGTGGTGGTGGGGGTGGTGGGGGTGGTGGGGGGTGTACTGACCAGGCGCGGGTGCGGCGCGGCGTGCACGGCGTCCAGCCACTCGTGCAGGTAGGTGAGCGCGGCGGTGGCGGCGGTGGTGGTGGTGGTGGTGGTGGTGGGGGGTGTACTGACCCGGCGCGGGTGCGGCGCGGCGTGCACGGCGTCCAGCCACTCGTGCAGGTAGGTGAGCGCGGCGGTGGCGGCGGTGGTGTTGTTGGTGGTGGTGGTGGGGGTGGTGGGGGTGTACTGACCCGGCGCGGGTGCGGCGCGGCGTGCACGGCGTCCAGCCACTCGTGCAGGTAGGTGAGCGCGGCGGTGGCGGCGGTGGTGGTGGTGGTGGTGGTGGTGGGGGTGGTGGGGGTGTACTGACCCGGCGCGGGTGCGGCGCGGCGTGCACGGCGTCCAGCCACTCGTGCAGGTAGGTGAGCGTGGCGGTGGCGGCGGTGGTGGTGGTGGTGGTGGTGGTGGGGGTGGTGGGGGTGTACTGACCCGGCGCGGGTGCGGCGCGGCGTGCACGGCGTCCAGCCACTCGTGCAGGTAGGTGAGCGCGGCGGTGGCGGCGGTGGTGGTGGTGGTGGTGGTGGGGGTGGTGGGGGTGTACTGACCCGGCGCGGGTGCGGCGCGGCGTGCACGGCGTCCAGCCACTCGTGCAGGTAGGTGAGCGCGGCGGTGGCGGCGGTGGTGGTGGTGGTGGTGGTGGTGGGGGGTGGTGGGGGTGTACTGACCCGGCGCGGGTGCGGCGCGGCGTGCACGGCGTCCAGCCACTCGTGCAGGTAGGTGAGCGCGGCGGTGGCGGCGGTGGTG